>BJKM01000063.1:1978242-2280742 GCA_015082035.1 Chaenogobius annularis | reverse complement strand
CATATATTCATTTGTACCGGTGTTTAGTGTATTCTAATCCTGCTGTATCATTAATTTATTAGGTGTGTTCTGTAAACAGCAATGTGTAATTAACCTTCAGTTAGGAGATAATGCTTGGTTTAGTTATTAATTGCCATCAAATTGCCAATATATTAGGAAATTGAGATCAGTCAAATTTCAGTAAATTTCTGTTTTTTTTAAATAAAGATCTTCCTAGTCAGGCACATTAAGTTTTAAAGGTGCTATACTAGGTACTAAAGGTACTATGTAACTTTTCTGGTGGGTGTTCCGCCATCTGCTTCTCACCATAGAAATGCTATCGTCTGGGATGTTATACTGTATTTTAAGGGTACAAAAAGTGTTTTCTAAGATTCCATTTTGCATTACAGATCCTGGTAAATGAATGTTCTTTGAAAGCTTTATGTTTTCCTACAATGTAATGAAGGGTTTAATTTTTATATTTCCATTGAAAAGCTGGTCTACAACTTCTTGCCAACACAATTATTGTTATTGATGAATCTTACTTACAAACAAATTACTTAACACAGAATCACAGAAAATGACTTTGGACTTGGAAATTGGAAAGTTTGCTTGTGATCGACTCAAGTGTCACTTAAGGACAACATGCCAATGTATAGCGCCCATGGGAATGCGAATGGGCTTCAATAATGACATATTTGTCTATCAGAGTTGTTCAGCTACTGTTTATCCTTAAGGCAGTGTCTCGTCTCGGGAAGATAGCGCCGATCAATTTTCCACCCAAAAAAAAAAACTGGCTCAGCAGTATTCGGCTCGCCCCATCACGAGTGGTCTGAAGGCTCAAGGAACAACAACATATTCACAACATCACGGCTTCATCATCAGTCATTGCGTATAAGAAATGAAAAAATATGTTATGTTAAGACAAAAGCGTTTTATTTATGCCTGTAGGAATGTTTTTTATCAAATATAGCAAGGAAATGAAAAGGGTGAAACCGTGGAGCTGCATTTCTGAGTAAAAATTGGCGTTGCTGACAGTCCAATACGCAGCGCATGACCGTAAATTACAATCACCTTCAGTTCGTGATGTGATCCTCCCGTCTCTCTCAGTCCTGCGTTGGTTAATGGATTGGTAATCAGTGCAGCGTGTAATTTACCAATTGATCGCCATCACCTTCCATTCTTTCTGTGAAACCTATACTCCTATACTCCTTATACCGCATTTTCTCCAGCTTTTACAGTATATTGTTGGCCTTTTATGATTTTGAAGGGCCAAATGGAAGGAATACTGTGACAATTTTGAACATTACACAATACAATAAAGACAATTCAATGTTTTTTGTTTTGAATACTGTAAGGACAGCCATCATTTTAACATAGTACAGACCCTTGAACATTATAACTTGGTTTACATTTACATCATACTCTGTGTCCAAGTGTCTGTTAAGTAAGTGCACCTTCATATGCTTACGTCCATTGTTTGAGGTTAATTCAATACTCAGGTTGGGAGCTTTTGTCACATTTTAAAAGAAAATCAATGGAGGTTAGTGACTGGCATTTCGATGTCTGCTGCAGGATAAAACATTTGCGCCTGTGTAGTGCTAGGTGACTCCATCTGTCTTGTTCTTCTCTGCACAATAAAACAAATAAAATAGATTTTGATGAAAGTTGAATGCCATGATCTGTGTGCGAGTTGCAAATTTAAAAATTACTAAACTTCGAGCAATGTATTCCAATAATGTTGAAATGTTTATGCTTTTGGTATCGAGTGCTCGCAGGCTCACAGACTTAATCCCACTGGTGCTGCATAATTACACCGTCTAGGACTTCTCTAGCTCTCATTAAAAGGTAGTTTCTGAAATGAACAAATCATACCCAATAGGATGGGTTTAAAATGAGTAATCAGAAAAAGAAACAAAGAGTCAATATTGATATGATGTTTTTTGTGCTCCTAATTAAGTCTAAATTTAGAGCAACAGTGGTCTGTTATAATGGCTCCTTTGTATGCACATTATACAACTGATTCAGCTGAGTGAATGGCAGTCTTCTTGTTCTCAGGCCTGTTAAATCTATTCATTGTGTAAAATGTTTGCATTATTTGAGTAATGACAAAACGTGGGTTGCATGAAAATGTCTCCAGCAAAAAGTGTGTACATGAAGATGAATTCAGTCTAGTATTGGAGTTTTAAATGATTGAAAGAGGAGCAAGGCTGATGTTTGGCCTTCATGAATCAATTAATTTTGTGCCCTAGGTTTGGAAAAGGCATGTTTGTTTTGAAATAGATATATATTTTAGCTGTATTTTATTGCTAAATCAAATTATTCTAGAGTAAATCTGAGAAATGTGGGTATTGAACCAGTTGCAGGTTGTTTTGTACGTTAGGAACCTTTTGCAGTTCTTGGGGCTGAAATTCTGGCATTACAGGCATTCCATTTATCCATTATATATTCCATTACATAGTATCTCATATATATATATATATATATATATATATATATATATAATTATTTTGGGGGTTTGGGGGACCACAGGATCCCATCTCTGCTGTTTGCAGATGATGTCCTGATGGCTCCATCCAACCCAGACCTTCCCTGGGAAGACCCAGGACACGCTGGAGGGACTATGTCTCTTGGCTGGCTTGGGAACGCCTCGGGATCCCCCGGAGGAGTTGGAGGAAGTGTCTGGGGAGTGGGAAGTCTTGGAGTCCCTGCTTAGACTGCTGCCCCCACGACCTGGCCCCGGATAAGAGGAAGAAGAAGGATGGATGGATAATAATTGTTATTACAGTCTAATAAAAAGTGGTTTTGTAATCTATAACGGTGGTTCTTTTGAAAACCATGAAGCAGAAGCAGTGACTCAAAGCTTTTTTCCTGTTACGTGACCAATACCAAGTGCATTGTGGGTCAGCTTCTTCCTCCTCACTGTACCAGAGGATTACTAAAATGCACTGTCTGCTTGGTGCATATAAAACATTCATGGGCAGGCGCTGCACTGAAGCATACCTAAGAATCTTATCAAGAAACAACAAGCCAAAGATATCTTTATATCATTTGATTTCTTGGGGAAGGGAAGACCAAGCCCAAATCGTCAAAGTCTTGTGCAGACAACCATTCCAAGAAACCGAGTTAGACAGCAGTTGCTTTTGTTCAACCTCGAGTAAAGGACTTTAGCTTACTGCTGGACGGCGATACAACTTTGCTCTCCCCGTTTGACCGGACTGAGATTGATAGTGTAACGTAGGACAGCTGTGGAAAGAACACTTCCTCGTCCTTAGCTAAGGCCATTTATTCTTTCCTCTCGTCTGTGCAGGCTCAAACTTGCTCACAGCTTAACAAGACAGTGGACATCAAGGGACCTACTTAAGCATTCTCCACTTTTTTGTCCATCTTTTTTTGGCTCGGTCTCGTTCCGTAACTCCTCTTTTAGTCTGTACATTTGTGTGTGTAGATTTGGGTATATATGTACTGTACATAAAGTAGGGCTGCACAATTGCGAATGTATCAATATAACAATATTGGCTGACGCAGGAATTGATATATAACGCAACAAAAATAATGTATCGCCTTAACACCAAGCTTCTCCGTCTGACAGAATGTCACAGGTTTTTTTCAAATACAAATTTGTGTTTTTAGTTTGATTAAGTCCTAAATCATTCTTGATTTAATCTTCCTTTTGTCAACATTGATCTTTTGTTTTGACAGTCTGATTTATGAATGAAGACGCACCTTTTAGTTTCATTTAACATAGAGTGTATATATAACTGAAATCAATGAGTATATCAAAATCATAGACAATAGAAAGTGAATGGGACCCAGACCTGAAGGAGCCTGGCGTGATCACATCCTAATAGGAACGCTGCGGTCAGCGGGCTAGTGCTGTCCACTCTCATACACAGTTAATGCTTAAAACTTCACAATAATATCAATATTGCAATAATTAACAGCAGTATCACTTTTGTAGTCTTTTCTAATGTTGGACGGCAAACATATCAGACATTTTTTTCTTCTCTTGCCAGTTTTTTGGTGATTTTTCCAGAAACAGTGCTTTTCTGCCCTCAGAGGGCAATGAAGGTTTTCACTTCACTGCAGAGTCCATATATAACACCAGGGTTGACCAGCGTTTTTTTTAACTAATTCTAGAACTGTGTGATAACTTCAAATATTCTGTAAATGTAACAATCCCCCCTCACTTCTCATACCGCCATCGCTCTCCTCTCCTCCTAAGCTGATCTTTCTCACTTGGTTCCAGGTCGCCATGGTGATTCAGCTTTTTTCCCCAGAGTCAGCAAGCTAGAGAAACTTGGTACCCCTCACAGATGTCCAGAAATGACAGTTTCAGCAGCAGCAGAGTGGTTAGCGGCGCCAGTAGCATGATGAGCGTAATGGGGGATTAGTGGTTGTCTGGCGGCCACAGCTGACCTCTCTCTGGGCAGTGGCTCGTAAACAAACCCGCGTTCTGGTGCCCAGCCTCCGTCGCCCACTTATTCCATTTTCTTTTCCGTCTGATTTCAGCCTTATTATTTCTGTTTTTCATCAGCTGTCTGACTCATTTTTGCGTTCTCCATCGTCACCGGTAATTGGATCTGCTGTGAGACCTGTTGCTTAAAGTTTGTATTCATTCATCTCTTCCCACTTGGCCATAAATATTGTGGGATTTTGTTTCATATATTTTTTTATTAGAATGCCATTATACCTGCTTTACAAAGACCAGAGAAGGCGGTCTGTATATTTTGAAATGTGATATTTTGAGCTGCGTTGACAGCCAAACGTTGACATGCTGAACTGCAAATAATGACACGCAAACTTGTCAACCTACTCCTCCATGCACGCATAATTAATAATAACCATTGTTGTACTAGCAGGCAGAACTTGATTGCATCTATCCCACATGTTTTCACTTCATGCATCATAGTACATTGGTTAATTCTTGCATAATAACACTAGTTTTGCCATGTTCATTTATAACTCGACAACATGAATAAACAAACCCTCGAGCTTTTGTGTTGTGACAAATTGCATGACAGTAGACTCCCGTGGCTGGGGTTACTACGGATTAACAATTGCCATGTCTTGCGTCTAATTTATTAAGATTACTTATGCAAATGTGTTGTTGTTTTTCAATTATAATAGAAGAGGCACCCCCATAACCCCGCACAGTGAAGAGTTATCCGTGCAGAAGACTGGTGACGGGCACATGATTTCCCATAACGTTCAAGTCATAGGCCAATGATGAATAGATGTTCCAAAACCAATTGTCTGAGTAGAAGCTGTATTTCAACAAACAGCTGACCTAATAATAACAAAATAAGTCATGGATATTAATTTTTACTGACATTTAGCGTTTATCTTCAATTGTGGGATAAGGACTTCTGCCTGCCCTCATTTATTTTTGTTATTTATTTATTTATTTATTTTTTGAATAAATTAAAAAGCAGAAAAACAACAACAGTGAATATGACAATGAGTCTTATCACACAGCACACAGAGGAAGAAAATAGGCTCGTCTTTGCAATCTTTATACAAGGCTGTGAAATAAAGCTTGTCCGTGGATGGATTGTAAAAACACTCTTAAAAAACACTATAATTATGTGATAAAATATTTAGTATTTCGTGGGAGGAATGCATTTGAGAAGCTTACTGGTATTTTTTCAGCTGTATCGTTGTTGTTACTGAGAGTTAAACTGGATTTTTTAATGTTTTGTACGCGGTAATAGAATGTGCAGAATAATTTGTGTTTATTTTGTTGTGAGAATGTGTGGAGTGCGGGACAGGGCTCAGTGTGCGGCTGTAAGAGCTCAGTCAAATAAGGTGGGGCAACCCTCTGCATTTTGCTGGTCCAAGCCGTGAAAAAGAGTTACAATAGTCTAATTTAGAAGTTGTAAAATTTTTTATTGTATTCTAAAACTTTCTTGGGGGAATTTGGCTCTGCTCAACATGCAAAGCTGCAGAAAACTCGATCTAACCACGGCTGAAACCTGTTTTTCAAATTTAAAATTACAATCAACTAAAAAGCCAAGGTTTGTGGTGAAATGTTTGATAAAAGAGCTCAGCGGGCCTGTGTGGTCACCAATTTCTGTTTTGCGTGGGTTAAGTTATGGAAGTTTGATTCCAACCATGAATGAATATCCTCAAAGCAGCTAAAGAGTGACTGGATAGCCGAGGGGTCATTCAGTTTAAGTGGAATTGGTGGTCAGGGGGTCAGTTCTAAAACTATATGCCAAATAGTCCAAACTCTTGTCTATTCATTAGATATTCAATTGCAGAAATCCCCTACTTGATGATAATCCTGTTTGTTGCCTTAGCAAAGATGCTTTTATTAGTCTCCTGAGTGCAGGTAAAATTGCTAAGATATGGATATGTTTTATTGGGGAATAAAGTGTGTCCTCGTGAAATGAATATTGGTGTTCAGGACATGAGGGACCAGACTGTACCGGTTTATTCAATTTTCGCCAAATGGTTTTGTATCTTCTGGGACACTCTGTAACAAAAAACGCTATGTAGTCACTATGATTTTGAAATAGCATTTAAAATGATTTATCAAAGGGTATACAAATAATGGGGATAGTCAAAATTTGGAACTCGAAAGTGTAGAAGAAAAACTCTAAATGTTCATGCAAGTTTGATTTGTTTCTAATTACATACCAAAAACTAGTACAAACTTCAAGCTTAAACTGCAGATTCTTTCCAATGCAGTAAAGAAATGAATGTAGGTCAGATGGGATACTCAGCCGTGAAACTGAAATATAGTAAGTCCCTTAAGAAAACCTTGCAGTTATTCAAAATGTTCTGGGCTGTAAAAATATCTACACAACAGCTAAGCATTTCTTTCTGTTTTGTTTATTTTGTGAAAATGCAATAAATATTGACATCAGCAATCCTAACTCTAACGTCTTGTTATTCAGTCCTGGTACATTTTAGAAACACATTGAATTCAGTAATTCACGTGTTTAAGAATGATGAAAAATGAGTACCGTTGCCACAGTGATTAACAATTTTAAATATTGTATATTTTTAATGGAAAAAATACCATTAATATTGTCACTCAACAGGAAGCTGAGCCCCATGAAGAGCATGTGGCTGGTCCATTGCTCATTTTTGACAATGGCCAATGTTTTGTCCTTATGTCAACTGGTTGTAGATGTTTCATATCGTGGATGTCCTTAAGCAACGGCTCGAGGTAACTGCAAGCATATGGCCTGAAGCTAATGTGGTGTGAACTATCTGAGGTTAATGTCTCAAATGTAAAATGGCTTTATTTAACTCTTGGTCCTGATGAAACAATCTATCCAGTATCTTCAAAATGTGGTCTATAAAAAGAACGTGGTGACACATGTTTGGAACAGGACATTTCTGTAACTTTTTACACCCCATCAATCTTGACACATTGTTTCCCAGCCCTTTTCAGGTCCCTGTGACTCAGATGTGACATGTTTTGCCAACCCAAAATAATTGGATAAAACCATTCGACGCTTTGCATTTGAAGCTCTGCATGTACTGATGAGGTCTTTTTGGAGATGTCATGTGCTTGTAAGTCTGAGTCACAAGCTTATGACAACTACACAAGTCATTGGGGTATGTCTTATTATATTCTAATTTGTACAGCTGCAGCGCTGTAGATGTGGGCAGGATATTGTCTGCCCACTGTACAATGCCCAATAAGCCGGTCTTACCTGTCCTCGGTCTCGATGGCCTGCGTGTTGTTCCAATGTTGCTGCGTTTGTTGTCCTCATTTATATAATGTAAGATCTGATTCGTCTGGCTTTATCCTTATGTTTTCATTATAGAGTTTCCACTGTCAGTGATTTCAATAAGCAAGCAGCTTAGAATTTTAAGACTCTAGTTGCTGCATTAGCTATTTCTTTTGTGCATATCTTTATTTCTGCAGTTTCAGCAATTTGTGGTAAAACGACAGTGCCTTGGTTTGTAGTGCCACAAATATTTGTGAAACTGTTAATTAAATCTGTATGACCTAGGAGGCACCCCACTCGTTAAACTTGGATTTAGGCAGCAAAACTGTAGAGCGGTCCACTCACTGACCTTCAGATGGAGACACACCACACGACTTTCCCAGTTGTGAGAGATTTAGAATGTTGATGAGGGTCCACACTACTCGACTGGACTGTGTGATTAGAGAGTCTGGGGTCCACACTTAACAACTAATAGTCATGAGAGAGTCACACTACACAACTCTGACAACAACTGAAGGCACTTTTATCCTAAAAAACTACAACAATAATCAACAACTTTATTGTCTTTATTTTTTCATTTATTTAGGTTTATTAGTATTAGTAATTCTTTATTCAGGCTTTTTATTGCTTAAATAGTGTCATATGACCCCTAGCCAACTAAAAGATTTAAACAAAAAAATAGTTGTAGCAATTGCAGTGATGCTAATTTACTTTGGATTCTCTAAAATGGAAATTAAAAGTGGCGACAGAGGTGAAGAAGTTGGACATGTTTTCCTGCAAAACTCTGTGTCATTGGGATCATTTATGAGGCAGAAAGAGGAGGAGGTGAACCGCACTGTGCGTGTTTGTTTATAACAGTGTTTCAGCTCTGGTGGTAAAAGTAGTGCGTGTGCTCTTTCTGTATTCTTAATCTGATGTTTAGGGATATGCCTTGCTGTTGTCATTGTTTGTGCATTATTCTTTCTGTACAGACAAAAAAATAGATAGTTGTAGCACAGACACTGTTTCTAGTGTCTCCTCCGCTCCTTGTCATTGGTTGCTGGGCTTCGTGTGTATCAGTGAACATGCCGCTGCACCGGAGCACGGCCCAAATCAGGCTTATAATTCAAACATGTTTGAATGACTGCGACTGGAGTTGTGTCTTTTCTTGTCTTTCCGCAGGCCAGTCGTAACTGGTCCACACTACGAGACTGAAGCTGTTGCGACTAACTTCAACTAGAAATGACTGAGAGGGACTAAAAGTCATGCAGTGTGTCCTCAGCTTTAGGTTATTGAGACCTTCCAGTGACATCACTTCATGTTGTAGTGGGACATAACATGGTAATACACTACAAGAGGAAACGGCCTCATACATTTTTGTTGTTCAGGAACCTGTGAACAATAAAAGTGTTCATAGAAGTGGAACTTGGATCTAGTCTCTTTCATTCATTTATGTTATGTAGTTTCTATTATTTGACAAAAATATCAGTACTTGTACTCTACTTTAATCATAGTTTTTGTCGACAGAAAATGCTTTGTTTTATTAATCATGATCACCTTTTATTTAGTTCAGTCAGCAAAAAATGACATTGACAAAAGCTATGACAAAATGATGGAAAGGCTCTATATAAAGCATTATTAGTATTATTATTAAAAGGCAATCTCTGTCAACTTGAATCCACATGTTCTTTCATTTATCTAATACAATGATGGGACTGTTAGGGAACTACCATTTGACAAAGATAACAGGGAAAATGAGATTCGGGGCAAAGGCCTCATGTTTCATACCTCAGAATGTGATTTGTAGTATAATAGCCTCTAATGTTGCTTCTTAACACAGCATGACCATAATTTGTAACCACAAAGTGAAAAACTTGATGCTTGGATGAATATTATCCTCATCCTTTAAATAAATATTTCTGACGCCCCCTAAAGAGGAGCTATGAAGAAAATTGCTGTACTTATTCCGCTTCACAGCACGCCACTACCCAGCCTGCAATATTTAGATGTGCCCCGAACAAAAAACAAAAAGAAATTATCGCTTCAAAACATGCTTTTTGGAATTCTGTTCTCAAGCTTTGTCAACGATGATCTGGTAAAACTGAAACTATGAGCTGACCCGAAAGTGCTTTGTGTCATTGTATTTGTCCACTGTTAAAGACACAGTTAGTGGCTTGGACATTTTCCCGCTGAGCATTTCAAAACCAACCCGATCGATGCTGCCGAATAGGCCCAGACATCAATAATTGGAGCTCCGGGCGTTTGCTCTTATTGCGACGCTGTTCTTTCTTTCTGTTCTTAGCACTTTTTTTTTAATGCCTTGGAGTCTATAAATAACCTTAGTATGTCACCATCTGGCTCCACGGCGCCCGCTCACCTCTGTGTTAGTCAGTGTGCTGTGGTGAACTCTGTCAGCCTGTCGGGGTGTTCTCCGTCAGGGACTGTGTTGAACCAGGGAGGCGGCTGCTAATTTAGACCTGCTACTGTCACAATGGATTCTCAGTCTCGCTTTGTCCGCCTCTTTAAGCTTTCATTTATTTCTTTAACTCAAGCTGAAGCTGAGGAGGATTTCTTTTAGCTGTCAAAACACTTGCGGTTGAATAAATGTAAGAAAGATAAGTTCAGTACCATACATTTGAAACTTGTGTCCGTGTCAACAAGCAAGTGACACATTCTTTACCAACAAGCATCATCTCGAAGAGTATTGCCTTGTTTCATTGCCGTGTTGTTGTGCTATTCATGATTATTGACACCTGGACAAAAACAACTGTGAAATCCTCCCTCACTTATGTCACAAGCCTTATCAAACTTTATGAATGAAAAAAACAAATGATTGTGTGCTATAAATAGTTGGATAAAAAGCATTTTTTTTTCACGTTTAGAATGACGATTTTGGTGCATAGATTGAGATGAAGCTACTTATATTTGCTTCTGATGACTCCGAGGGTTATATATATGTTTTTGTTCTTGTGATTACAATTATGACTTGAATAATTGCAATTATCAATTAACTGAATAATCTTGATATTGCTAGTTTCAACTGAAATACCCCAATCAGTTCATTTAGTTCAAAAACTTCTGTTTGCCTGTTGTGAGTCTGTGCCTTTTTCTCCGCTTTTTTTAGACAAAAAAGAAGTAAATAAAACAAGTTCAATGGAGAGCTCAGACATTGTTGTTATTGGAGTCTAGACTTTCCTGATAGTGTTGCAGCAAATCATCGGGTGAGAACACTTCAATCGACCAAACAACTGTGTGGATGGCTTTTGTCCAGCGAATAGTTCTTTCACCCTTGACAAATGATTTAATTGTATTCACAAATTACCAAAACGGAATTCAAACAGAGGTTTTGTTCTATTTGTTCTTAACTTTCCATACTTGCTGACATCTTTAAAATGTGCTCCCATACAAGACGGTTACAACCCGAAGCCTGGCAGCATGGTCTTTTTTCCGGCTTAGCCCTGGCTGTGCTTGCCCTTAGGTTAGTGTGTCAGAGATGTGCTGAACATGGGATTAGGCTAAGCACACCCAATAGTCAAACAGGTGAAGTAGATGGAGGGATGAAAGGGTGGGAGGAGAGAGGACAGCGATGGAATTGTGTTTTGGGATTAACACCACAACGCCCTGAACGTTCCGCGCAGTGCTTCATCGATCCATTCCCCCCACCATATAATTCAACCGTCCGTTCGAGCGTGATGTCTTTTTTTTGAGGACGCGAAATAAATCGGGATGCGTGGGATGTTTTTTCGTGGTGGGGCAGTCGATGAAAATACATCAGTAGTCATTTTTCAGAGTCCTCATTGACGGTTGAATGCGATCGATCCAGGTTGTGGCATTAAGTGTGCATTAAAATCACATCCAGGATAGAATGGGGTGTAGGGACAGGGGGTTGTCGGTAGGGGGAAGTTAAGAGAATAAAACCAGGAGACAGGGACAGAGAGGCGAGACAGGCAAAAGGGGTGTTATAGCCAGCTGTTATGCCATGATGATCCCTTGTCTTGCCGGACTCTCACTGGTACTTGCAAACAGTATTTATCACAGCAGGACCAGCGATCAACAACAATAGTCAGCAAATGAGAAGGTATAGCAGAACTGTATGGATTCAAATGCTATTTCGATTCTACCAGGGTGTACGTCTTGAGCTTTTCTAAATGTTTGTGCTGTCAGGTTTTGTTTGAAGTTCAATCAATACAAGGTTAAAATAAAGTCTAATGGATGTTGTTGTAGAGTCGATGGTGTTTCATCTATCATCGGAGAGATTTAGTCAATTCTGAAGAGAACTGATGGTCATGGTTTTTTTTTTTATCCTTCAGGTCTGTCTGGATAAAGGCCATTGTCAATGATGCGAATCAATAAAAGTGTTTGTGTGAGTTTGACCGTGCCCTTTAGACGAAGTGTAACTGTAAGTAGAGATAGACTGATATATTGATTCGTTGATTGGTCAAGATGATATTTGCACTTTTCAGCGTATTGGCCTTAATTCACCAGAACAGGCCGGTATTTTTTTTTTGGCCCACCTGCTACCAAAAGGAGGTAAGAATGTCGTTGCATAGTTTATACTATCTTTTTATTGTGTACATAACAATACATTTATTTTATTCGTTAAAAGAATTTTTACGTTATTACGAAGATTGCGCTACATAAAATGTGACTGAACTGCTCTCTTATCTAGGGTGCATACAGGGTTGTGGATGAGTTGGTAGAAAATGAAAATATAATTTGGAAAAAATAATCAAAATCAGCCCTACATATGAGCCCAAAAATATCGGTAGAGCTGTTTTTTTTTAATTCTAAACAACTGGTATCAACAATAGAAAAATATATCAGCTGATCTCTAGACTAAACTGCTCTTTTATTATTTTGTGGTTAAACAGGGCTGTTGGGTAAGTTCATTGGAAATTTAAATAGCACAATTTGGGGACAATGACCCAAAACTGCCCTACATATCAGCCCAAAAATATTAGCAGAGCTTATCAGCCATTTGTTTTCTCTTGATTCTAAACAATCGGCATCGGCCAAGAAAAAGACATATTTTGGTCCATCATCTGTCAAGTATCTGTCACTCTCAGCCAATCACAGCCTGTTTATCTTTGCTCCTCAAACAATCCATTTCAGCTACACGCCACAAGCCTGTTTTAAGATAAGATGAGATCACCTTTATTTGTCCCACAATGGGGAAATTCCAGTGTTGCAACAAAGGGTACAGAAACAGATTAGGCACAGTATTATAATAAAAAACAGATAACTTAGAAAAAGAAAGCTCTTATAATCTTAATAATAATAACACGCTTATTTACAGCTGTCATATGGACAGAAAATATTGCACCAGGGATGATTGACATTGTGTCACAGTATTGCAGGAGTGTAACAGTATTGCACAGGGGTATAACAGTATTGCACATGATTATGAAAGCTAAATGACACGTTCAGGAAACCTCTCCTTCACACAGCGAGGGTTGATCAGTCTGTCACTGAAGCTGCTCTCCAGAGTGGACAGAGTGTCCTGCAGGGGGTGAGATTCATGGTCCAGCATAGATGTGAGTTTAGCCAGGACCCTTCTGTCCCCCACCTCCTGCACTGAGTCCAGAGCACAGCCCAGGACGGAGCTGGACTTCTTGATGACTTTGTCCAGCTTCTTCCTCTCTCTCTCTGTGATGCTGCTGCTTCAGCAGACCACACCGAACAGGAGGGTTGATGCCACCACCGAGTCATAGAAGGTCCTCAGGAGTGGCCCTGTCACTCCAAAGGACCAAAGTCTCCTCAGGAGGTAGACTCGACTTTGGTTCTTCCTGTACAGTGCGTCTGTGTGATGAGTCCAGTCCAGTTTGTGGTTCAGATGATGTTCACTGGTGAGGGGGCAGCAGAGTGGCGTCTGCGGACATCCACCACCATCTCCTTGGTCTTCTCTGCCTTGATGAGGAGGTGGTTCTGCTGACACCAGTGCACAGTCCTGGGCGAGTCCTCTGTACTTTGCATCGTCGTCGTCCATGATGATTCCGATGATGAGTCCGATGATGGCAGAGTCATCAGAGAACTTCTGCAGGACACAGCTGTCCGTGTCGTGTCTGAGGTCTGCAGTGTAGAGGGTGAAGAGAAAGGGCTCAAGGACGGTGCCCTGGGGCGCCCCCACACTGCAGGTCCGAGTGTCAGACACACAGTCCCATTTCAACAACAACAGCAGCAGAACAATCAGCCACCTCAGCCGGCCCATCTCCTCAGGGCCCAAAAGGAAATGCATATAACCATTCTATATTCATGTCATTTTCTCCTGGTTCAATATAAGATATATATTTTCCATAAGATGTATCTCAATTGCTAAAAAACACTTTAAGTCCTTTCCTCTGTGTTCCTCTGTCATTTTTGTTCTGTCATCCATTCTATTTGCTTTATATAGCTGTGTTCTCTCCTAATAATGTGCAGTAAAGGATGGGGACAGTTACGGTAGAGCCTGGAGAAAGATCTAATTTCGCTGGTTCTGCTCTGTTTCTCAGCATCTCCGAGGTGCTTTGTGTTGTCCTACTGGGAGTCCGACAGCATGGAGACTACAGCCAGCATATCAGCCATGTACACACAAGCTGGGTCTGCACACTTTAGGTCAAGAGCCAAAATAGACTACGGATCAGTCCCCAGAGTCTCTGCCCCTGAGTGTGCCACAGTGCTGTAACAACTCATATATTCAAAAGAGAATACTGAACTTCTAATTGGAAACTTTACTGCAACTATTCAAATTACTTTGTTGGCTGAATAAGAACAGAAAGATTTTTTATAAAATGTATATAAGTTATACTTGCATCTTGTGTTATGAGCAAATGCAAATATACCTCGCAATGGTAATTGGATACTGTATATAGCCAGAGCCAGAAAACTTGTAGTTCATGGACAAACTGTGGATGAATTATTGTTGAATTATTCAGCCATTAACTTACTTGCTTGTACAAAACAGGTAAATATTTAAAAGAACAAAGAAATGTGCATTAAATTGATACAGCCACTGTGCATGTTTTATTCAGTGACTCACTGCAAATTATGTAACAGTAAGTATTTGAACATCGTACTTTTAAGAACTATTATAGTATAAAAAAAAATGCCCTTTATGAGTCAACAGAAACACTTGTTCTACAGTTAAAGCAACCACTGGGTAATATGTTGAAATGTTTCTAATATTGTAAATGTTGATTTGAAGATATGCAATATTGGAATGTAAAGTATATTCTTAAGAGTAAAAATGAAAAAGTTATGTTGTAACCGTTATGTGCATCAAAAGGGATATTTCTTCACTTTTGAGTAATTAACATCATAATAATATTGACTATCGTTATTGGGATACTTTGTCAATAGCTATCAACATCCCTGCAACTAATACCACTCATTGGTACACATATAGTTGATTGGTATATTTTTAGCGTTAAACAGAATCCTGGCATGATATCAGCCATATTGTTTACCAAAGAAAAAAAGAGAAATAAAAATCCGCCTCAAGCTCTGACTAAAGACACCGTCTCCTGCAATTACTTACAGCTATCAAGCTTTCCAGAGTGACAAGACTGAAGTGACACCAAGTGAAAGATAATCACTCCCTTCCAGCCTCAATGAAATGAGTCTATATTTTTAAAAATACGCCTCTGATAAAATTTGGTTGCATTTCATGTGTTTTCAACTTCTCCAGCAGCTAGAGCAAAACACATTTGTCAGCTAAACAGTGGCGGCAGATGCGGTTGCCGAAGAGAAAAAACAATACAAATCAAATCTCTGAAACATTTCCCAGCAGCCAGAACTGTGCGAATCAGCCTGGATAGACTCATAAATTGATATCATCACATTTATTTTTAATCTTCTTGTCAGATGCGAGTCAGAAGTGTGACTTTTGAAAACATTAGTGTCGTTGTTGGGTATACTTATGCCGCTGGGGTTCGACAAGTTGTGCTTTTTAAGGCAGAGATGTTGTGCTGTTTATGTTGCCAGAAGGCTTTGAACTGCGACTGAACTGGCTTAATCCAAAATACATATGTGAAACACTTGGGAACATCTGGTCATAAAACTGGGCTTAGACATATTTAGATTATCTCATTTTTATTTCATCATCTGAACTTTACTCGCTTTGAACTGATGATTTATTGATGATGGAATTACTGTATTGTTTGGACAAAGCTTAACAACATGACAGTGTAGACGTGTTACATTGGACTATTTACCAACTCATTACAGTAGTGGGAACAGACATGATGAAGCAGCTCATAAAAACGTAAATCAAGAGAATGATGGTGATGAAAGTTGTGTACGCTTGAGTGTACAAATCAAAAGGGTACTTTGTGCTCCTGTCACTTTGTCATTGTCAGTTCTCAAATAAGATGCCATTCACTGCCACTGTATCTGCAATTTGGATAATTACCATGCTACCAAAGGGATGTCCTTTCTCTGGATGCCTGGAACAAGGAGGCCTTTGAAATCAGAAAGTGAGGCACAGACAGCATCGACCGCAAAGACGGGGCCTTCCTCTTATCCCACACATGGGACACAAGGGAACCTAAATTTGTGGATTATTTTAAGAAGACAAAATGAATGTTGTTGGAGTCATATATCACCATTGTATCCAAGACACTTGATAATTGACTGCAAACCCTCTTTCTGCCCCAGGGTAGCTGTGGCTACAGATATGTTTCCCTTCTGTAGATCATTGCTACTTATTCAGCTTGCTGTATTTAAATTATCCAACTGAGCAACCAAGCAACAATCCAACCAATATCTTCCTATCCATCTAATCTAAAAATGACTGTATATGTCATAAACATTTCATAGGCTGTAACATATAAATAGATTCTTAGGATACATGTCACAGTGAGGCAGCAGCTCATTCTAATGACTTTCAGCATGAAACAAGGGGAATAGGAAAAACAAATAAAAGTGGTGTCACAGCACCACAGCCCTGCAGGCGCTCGCGTGGTTGCTAGGCAGAAATGACATTTTGTGTTCCTCTGACTCTGAGAGAGGAGGGAGAGATGTCACTTACGTCTTTACTCAGAATGCAGTCTGGCAGTGCATATTTAAATAAATACTCACACTCACACATGAGCCAAACTCCCCGTGTGTGATGGCACACTGAAACTGTCATCCTCCCCCACACAAACTCTGTCCCTCGCTCTGCTCTCTCAACTACACTGTAAAAAACTCTAAAGTTAGATTACCATCACAGTGTGTTGAACTCTGGATGGAATCAAATCTGCAAGTGTCTGGTTAACATCTTTGACTTCCTATGCTGCTGTCTTGCTGATGAATGTTGTTGCAATGCACTGGAACATGAGTTCAAAAGTTATAAAGACATGGATCAAGATTTTGTTCTTGATTTTTGTTACATCACAGTTACAATTACAGTTAAAAGTTTAGCGTAGACTTCCCCTTTAAGTCTCTCTTGCTTACACATCACAACTTACATCCACTGTAACTAGCACAAGAGTCAAGGCAGAGCTCGTCAGCACCTTTTATGCCCCGCTTTGCCCCTCCCACATTACATAACACACACATGAATTATTATTTACACCGTTTCTACAAATAAATGGCTTACTTTTCAGCAGATGCCCAGCAGATGCATGAATACAATAACTCAATACAATGATCAAACCACATAAGAAACCTCAACTATGTACCGAACAGTGATAATTGTCTATGCAAATGATTTATAGCTCTCATATCCACTGAAACCCGCGAGACTGAAGCATTTAAACTACCAACGGGGATATGTTGGCAAAATGCACCACAGGAGGAGAGAGATGAGAGAGAAGAGCGAGAGGAAAGAGAGGAGACGGCAGCGTGCAGGTCTGTGAAGCATCAGATTTAGCGTGTTTTAGATGGGCAGAACCAAGCCACAGCAAAACAAGCTGGAGAAACTATGGAAAACGTATTTATTGTTTTTAATATTACATTTTTTTCAGATTTATAAACAATAATATATACAGAACACAAAATAACCAGAGAGAATAAATTGAAAGAAAACACAAGTAGATTTCAAACAGATTCGCAGCATATTTAAATTAAAATAAAGGGTCGCATTTGGCCCAAAGTTGGTCAAATTTGTCCATTTCTAAATGAAGTCTGAATGTAGTTTTTTCCATCTGTCTAGTTATTTAATGTGCATTTGAGATTGAAAGGATTGGCCACAGCCTGCAGTGGCCAATGCTACATGCTACTCATGCGCTCCGTCACAGATACCAGCTATTTTTTCCCAGCCCAAAGCGCCATATGTTTTCAGTTTTCGGTTACATGAAGATAAAAATGTTCCTCAATCCATCCCATGTGTCCTTTTAAAAACTGCCTCGCTTCAACTTCTAAAACCCTATTCTTATTCATTTCCCATTCTTTTTGAGTAGCTTTCACTTGCAGCCATTATAATCACATCTCTCCATACTTTCTGCCCCGCCCTTTCAGTCTCACTGCGTGTCTCACAGTATATTACATTGGCCAAAGGAGATGGCAGCGTCTTCAATGGCAATTGCTCTGAAGATGTCTTTAAATCTTCTGGGAATTGGGTCATTTTAATCACCATGGTGACAGTCTTAACAGCGATGCCATAGAACCTCCTT
Organism: Chaenogobius annularis; assembly: GCA_015082035.1. Classification (NCBI taxonomy): domain Eukaryota; kingdom Metazoa; phylum Chordata; class Actinopteri; order Gobiiformes; family Gobiidae; genus Chaenogobius; species Chaenogobius annularis. Next base: position 2,262,525 of record BJKM01000063.1, on the reverse strand, counting down.
TAACGTTTGAAACTGTATCAAAGAGCTAATTAGCCACCAGCAAATACAGCAGCGTGCCTTCCCATAGACTGGTGCTTATAAATAATTGTCTGCATGTTGTTTTGCACCAGTGACTTGGCACCATTTCGGCACCAGTTAAGTTAAAACTAAGTGAAGAGCTTTGCCATATTCTCCTTGGATGAACTGTGATCGCATCAATTTGGGGAGAGTTGTCTTCCAGGATTGCCACATTAATATGACGGTAGGCGTGGAGTAGATGTGCACTGTTTTTCTGCCACGGAAAATGCTCAAAGCTGCAATGATTTACCAGTGGAAGCGTAATATTGGGATGAATTACTGTATTTGAAATTCTGCTAAAGGCAAAAGTCGTTTTTGTTCCAGTAAGCGAATACATGCTCGAACACTGCACTTGGCTTTGAAAGTGGGCCTATAAACTTGACTTTTACAATTTTACATAACTTTTATCTAATGAATCTACAATCTAATTATGTGGTTGGAACTCTATATTAGTTACACTGAGATAGAATAAAAAAGTTCTTATATCAAGTGTTTATGTTGGTTGATACTTTATTTTTATTTTTTGATGTACACTTTCTGCATATCCTGCATTCTAAACTAAACTGTCAGGTATAACTCAAGTCACATGACATAGAGAAATCCTCGGTAGGATTGTGCACTAAATCATACTTGTCACCCTCATTCACTCTTTTCAATGAACCAAAAGAAGATACTTTCTGTAAACACTGTTCGATGTAGACTGGGATGTCTTGTCAGGGGGAAACCTCAGGTTGCTTCAGTAAACCCACAGACTTCTTTAAGACAACCAATTTAGGAGATGTTATTACCTTGTTGACAAGTCATTTTCAGTACTGTCACTGGTCAGTCAGGTCAGTCAGGTATCATCAGCTGATAAGTGACATGTGACCAACGCCGGCAAAAGGAAAGTTCTTGGAGTGCTTCAGTAAACCTCTGTAAACTACTTTCTGCTCTTACATCCCATAATATCTGCACACATTGCCACATGTGCACAGTGTAACATGCCCTTTCTAACTGCTTCCTGATCTTCAAAGGCTTACTGTGACAGTTTCATCATATAGATGATAGGAGTTTAGGAAAGTGCTGATTTAAGCCCTGCTCATCTCACTGTAATTTAATGTAATGGCCCACTCAATATTTCATATTGCATATGTTGTGGGTTTAAACAGAGGGGATTTTATCCAGCAGGTAATCCACTGTTCTTCCTGTTCCTGCCCTCTGCCTCTGACCCACTGTGACTTATCTGAATAGATCAGGGTCAATACTTTTCTTCCTCTGAGGTTTACATCTTATCCCCAATGCAATATCAAGTCTAACTGCTACATATAAAAGGCTGTATAAATACATAGACAGTTACAAATTAATCAAATAAAACTAATAAATGCTATAAAATCGAAAACATAAACTCTTTAAAGTGCGCTCTGAACCTGTATTCCCACATTACTTTCACCCCCCCTTTTAACGCTGTTTAATTTTTTATGACTGCATAATCAAGACAAATACACAGCATATTTGCACACGGCCCTAATGCAAAAAGAGCTGAGACAATAATTCACTTACCTCCACTGCATTTGCTATAGTGACGGCAGTACAAATGAGAGAGTACATTTAATTACTTAGCTGTCACTGTCGCTACTATCTCTGGGAATGTACATATTATAGTAATATTCTGTAACAACACCACATTTTAATCCTCCTCTTTAAATCCACAAGAAAAATCACTGTTTAAACAATTTCAATCGAATTCTCCCAATGCCTTCCAGGAATAATGGTTAGGGATAGTTGCAGGTCATACGCTGGAAACACAATCTTGCCTTTTATCTGCAGTGGACAATTCAGTTTAACTATGTTACAGTTCAACGATAAACGTTCCAAAATGAAAACATGTCACTGAAAATCCGCTTCTTACTATTCTACAGTGTAATGAGACAAGGAAGAGGCAGGAGCATGAAGAATCAGCACTGCGATTTTGAACAGGAAGTTTCTAGACACATTTTAGATCAATAATCAAATAAACTATAAAATGGTGATCTTTGTATTTGATCATATGTTCCTGAATTCCAGAAATAAAGCCTAATGTGTCTTATTTAATATTTCCAGTCCAGTATATTACAGCTAAAGTAGTGAAAAAAGTAATTGTAGTTGTAATGGCATTGTCTTTATTTCTTAATTCTTGCATTCTTTTAAATTCAGCTTGAGTAATGATATTTTGAAGGCACAGTTTGTGGTATAGCATAAACTAAAAAACTATAAATTCATAATGCAGCACAGTAATTGGCTGCCATTATTGATCTGTGTGAATTTGACATCAATACAGTATGTCCTTGCCCTTATGGATATCAAGGGCACCATTTTTATCTTGGAAATTAAATATGTATATATTTTGTCAAACCTTGCCATTTAAAAACAGCTGTTCCAAAAAGTCCTTCTCAACGGCGCGGATTGTAATGTTGTAATTTGTAAAGCCTATTTGCAGTGTGTTCCTGACTTTTGTGGCATACTATACAAAGTGGTCTTTTTTTGGACGCCAGATAGGAGATAAGTATTAACTCAAGGCAACACGTCCGCGCCACTTCCAGCTCCTTTTGCCAGGGAGACATTTTGCCTACTCCATGTATAGTCAGGATTAAATGTGTATTTAAGAGATTTTGGCCAGATGAAGGGTAAACTGGGGCTGCTTGATTGAGTGGCCCATCAACTCCAGAGTGACCTTGTCCAATGGCAGCTTAGAGTCGCACACTGAGAGAGAGAGGGAAAGGGAGAGGGCTTACGTAAGTGGTGTCACATTCAGACAAGTTAAAGGCCTTGTTCTGATGGCGCTTGTCTGTCTGCAAGTTGCTTGGTCGAGTGAATTTCAAGGACACCTGTAAACTAATTAAAACTAACTTCTAGTCACTATTTTTTGGATCTTCGCCAGTGTAACGCTATAGAGACTGTGGTCCAGTGAGGGGTGTCCACACTTTTTTCATTGAAGGCTGAATATTGAAACGTGTGAAGCGGCGTTCCACAGACTACAGGACAATGAATTTGGAATAATTCCAAATGTTGCATTGGACGTAGGTTTGACTGAGCCAGCACACTTTTAGACTGCGTTCACACTTGCACATTCACCTCAATATTGGACCTAAACCAGGACTAAACCTGGACTAGTTCAGCACAAAACATTTACGACCAAATAATAACAAGTTAATAACGCGTGGAACATGAATGTTAGGTCTGTATCACATATTCTATTTATTTTATTATTATTATAATTATAATTATAATTATTATTATTATTATTATTATTATTATTATTATTATTATTATTATTATTATTATTATTATTATTATTATTATTATTATTATTATTATTATTATTTTATTTCCCCCCTATATTCCCTTGTGCTAATCTCAAAGACACAGCGTGGGTTAAAAACACTTTCTCTTTTTTTTTCATTTTTCATTTTTATAAACATAAAACAATAAAAACAAACCTTTTACCGTTCTACTACAGACACCTTTGGGTCATCCAGACCCGAAGATAGCACGATGGTTAAATTTGCACTCAGCAAACACGATTGGTAAAAGGGCTGTTTCCCTGGGTTCACGGACTAAAAATTTGCTGTTTGATCCTAGCTCAAACCATTGCATGTTATCATTGTGTTCTTGGGCAAGACACTTCATCCACCTTTGGCTATGAGTAAATGTGGTGTGTCCGTAACATAGGTTAGCAGTGACGACATTGGATTCAGATTTCGATTTCGTTTTTTGCCAAGTGGACCATAACCATAACATAGTAACCATAAAATGTTTTTAAAAATGCATTTAATTAGATTATTTAATATGGAGATGTGGCTAATGGATACACAATGACAGCAAAAACATTGAATAATACAAACCCAAAATTGTTAGGGCTTAAATTGAGAACTGCACCAATTTCTCATCTTGTCTCGTTCTCGTGTCTCACTTTGTTTTAGGTGAATTGTGCCCATCCTTAGCTAAACAGTGTTTTAGACGGTCCAAAAGTCTGTTGTGCCTAAAACTAACACTGCAACATATTGTGCCCAGATCTAAGGCCCCACCTGCCTGTGCCTGTTGGTGCCTGTGTGTTTGTGAGATAAAAACAGCAAAGTTGAAGGACACCTGGTTTGTTTGAAGGATCGCACATGCTGCTCTGTGTGATGGGTGGCACCGTCGCTGTGTGTGATTCATTCAAAGCTTAGTGGAGATGAGTTTGTTTCAAACCCATACCCTAGACAGAACCACAAAGAGATAGGATGTGCATGAAAAAGGGAAATGGAGCGACAGAGATGGCATCTGATGTGATTTATTTGTGTTTGTAAAATGGCTTCCCTAGAACAACATCTTTCATGTGTAGCTTTGGGTTATGGGTCCGCAATGGCAGTTTGCTGGTTCTGAGTAAATGGCTATCCTTTTCTCTGAAGCATTTGGGAGTAAAGGCTGAGACAAAGCATTGAGAAATGTGAATCAAGAAGGTAGGAGTTGTAGATATAATTTGATAAATGTAATTAAGAAACATTTTTACAGAACATAATCATCAGGTTTGTGGTTAATAGAACGGCTACAAAATATATAAAAAGGTAAAACTATAATAACTTTGAAGGCATTATTGTTGTACAATGTCTTGAAACATTTTACAATTGTAGACCAGACTTTGGCAAACCCTTTTTAGTGCTTAGTGGTTGAATCCCATTTTTAATTGTTGTCTCCTTTCCGACAAAACACTCTTGTGCGAACTTGTGAGTGATAGTGTCCCTACTCTGTCAGTCGGGCCAACAGAACAGCTGTGGCTTTACTCCAATGAGGTGAATTTGGTCTTCTTATTATTTATAATGTCAGTGTAATCCCTCATTCGTCCAGGAGTGTTCCATTGTAGAAAAAGATTCAGTTGTAGTCATCTGGACTCTGTTTTAGAAAAAACAAAACATTTCGACAACACATACTCTCAATTCTGGGGACATTTTTACAGATAGATTCACGGCTGTGCCATGGGCTCGCCCGTCTCTCCCATCGTGGCCAACTTGTACATGGAGCATTTTGAGAAGAAGGCACTGACCTCCTTTTCAGGCATTGCTCCAAGTCTTTGGTACCTTTGCGTGGATGACACTTTTGTGACAATGAGGAAACAAGAGCTGGAAGCCTTCTCAGAGCACATCAATGTGGTGGACCGCGCATATCAGGTTTACAAGAGAAGATGCTAAGGAGAACCACTTGGCTTTTCTTTACTGTTCCACTATCAGAGGAGAGGACGGGAAGCTCCAGATAGAAGTATATAGGAAACCCACACACACGGATCAGTACCTGCTCTTTGGCTCTAACCACCCACTACAGCATAAGCCGGGAGTGATCAGAACACTACAACACAGAGCACAAGAGGTGCCCACCAGCTCAGAGGGCAAGAGGAAAGAGGAAACACACGTCCGGAATACTCTCTCAGCCTGTAGATGCCCGACTTGGGCTCTGAACAAAGTGAAGAGAACCAAAAAGCAGGACAAAAGGGACAAAAAGGAAACAGAACCAAGAAAAAAGGGGTCTCTGTCCCTTATGTCTCAGGACTGTCAGAAAAACTGCAAATAATGTTTAGACAACACAAAGTCCCTGTTTATTTCAAACTTCAACACGTTAAGACAGAAACTGGTTCATCCTAAGGACAAGATGCCGACACAAAAGCAGAGCAAAGTTGTGTATTCTATCCAATGCAGTGAAGAAAGTTGTAAAGAGCGGTACATAGGTGAGACTAAACAGCCACTGCACAAGAGGCTTTATCATCACAGAAGACACACAAATTCAGGACCCCAGAGCGCTGTGCATCTTCATCTCAAAGCCACAAACCACTCTATTGAAGACAATGAGGTGGAGATTCTGAGCAGGGAGAAAAGATGGTTTGAAAGAGGAGTTAAGGAGGCAATCTTTGTAAAAAAAAAAAGAGAATCCTTCCTTAAATCGTAATGGAGGTTTAAGATTCAACCTTCCAGTTGTTTATAATGGTTTGCTGAAACCCTGGAAACGGCCGAGGCATTCGGATGCTAATCAGGTACTCAGTGAGGAGGGAGCGAAAATCAGTGTACAATAGGATGTAGATGGCCCATCTCAGGGCTGTTAGTTTCAAGTAAAACCAATAACTCCCTTTATCAGGAGGTTCCGCCCTGTGGGCAGGGTTTACACAGAGTAGGATATAAACCTGAGTTCTCAGACTTGTTCAGCAGATTGAGAATGACTCTTGGATGAGAGTCAAAACGTTTTGTTTTTCTAAAACAGAGTCCAGATGTCTACAACTGAATCTTTTTCTACTATTTTAAAAGGTTTTTATTTGTTTTTCATACCTGACAGTTCTGGCTGCTCACTTGCAGTCTCACTTGCAGGAGGCTCGTCGCTGGATTAAGGAATCAATTGAAAATCATTAACGTGCCCATGGGACTATAAACCGGGAGCCTTTTCACTCTCACACACCTGGGATATTGTACTGAAGGAGTTGGACTGCAAAACCTAAATCAGCTGACAAGGCATGTCACAGCAACATCACGTCACTACTACTGCGAGGGAGCAATCGAAACGGTCAAGAATGAAAACCAACTGAACTTTGATCTGAAAAAAGAACTTAACCCTTCTACAAAGGTATTTATACAGTTCAGTCCAGTCATGGAAAACAGGAGTATATAGCAACAAGGGGGTTAAAGCTGGTGCCTGAGGACACGACAGGTGCTGCTGTGGTACTGTACACATGCAGTAGTATTTTGGGGCAGCTTAGAGACAGAAAGAAAGAGAAAAGCAATTTAAATGTCTACATCTGTTGTGTCTTCCCTGGGCCACAGTCTACGCACATGCCGGCTGAGTCACACGACTTAATATGCGTCCAATTCTGCCGCCGACTCCAGCATTAGCACTGCCTCCTGCTTATATTTGTCACAGGCACGGAGCCATGGTGAGTGTCTGATCTGTTTGCCTCTATCCATGTACGCAACCTAGAAACGCACCTGATGTCTGATTTGGTTATTTTTTTTATTTTTACTGCACACTGATATATAGAAAGGATGGTGGAAGTATCGACCGTAGAATTGTGTTGTCACAACTCAATAAACCAATGGACATTTAAATACTCAAAAGCATAACTTATGGATTCTGACAGTGTGACAAATGTACTTACCAGTAGTGGCCCAGCAGTAAAAAGGTTTCTTTTATGGCACTTTTGTTTACTTTTGTACATAGTTCTGGCTAAAGCATTTCTTGTTTATGCGTACACATATGACTCAATCTCTATTTGTTCTAACATTGTAGAACAAGATATCATGATAATTCACATTTTTAAGATATTTCGCGAACTTTTTGTATACTTTATTAATCCCTTGTGAGGGAAATTAATTATCTATATTTTACCCATCTGTCATAATGTAACAATAATTGTCAAGACAAAATATTCTATTGTTTCCATGAATAGACCAAAACAAGACAAAGTATCTTTCCCTCTTAAAAACAACTAGCAACATGACTTAGGTTCATATCCCAGAAACTCTACCTTATACAACAGTTTTCTGCAATGTTTGGCTTGTGATATGGAGTATCTGCCGATAATGACTAATCATTAATTGTAAATATTTTATACTTAATTGTGTATGTTAAGTATTAAAGACTTGCCTGGTAAATTGCATTTGAATTATTTAAATTATGTGTAACAAAGTAATTATCTAAAACAGTAAACAGATTTTTTCCAATCATCTCTTTCCTGCAGGCATTTATTTATGGCATACCTATTTTCAAATGCTACATCCAAGAATATTACTATAATAAATTGCATTTCATTATTTGTCTACACAATGTAGCCGCCACCAGCATAGAAATGATAAAATATATGGTGCTCTTATGACTTGCCTCTGCCAGGTATTAATGTAAGAACCTCATTAGTGGGTGTTTTAACATAGTGCCAGATAAAGCAGCTAATCCTTATGCCTTTTGTAAAGAATGTATCATACTGCTGGGGCATGGAAGTTAATAAAGAATTACCTAGCAGTTGTTTTTCAAGCAGAATATAAATTGGAATTCAGTTAGTCATCTAGGACATTTTCCTTACCTGGGGTCTGTTAAGTGCCTGTCGAGCAAAGGATTTCCATGTGAAAGTACATCACATTTATACCACATACCAGTAGAATACTTTTTATAATTTATGTATTTATTTGTTAGCCTTACAAAAACATTTTAATAATCTCTCAGGCCATGTTGCTTTTTTTGTGTGAAGAGGTTGCATGATCTTCCAATGTTTTCTCCTAGTGATCCCTAAATCCCCCATCAATATATAAAACATGCACAGTGTAGGGTAAGGGATACATGCAGAAGATAAATACCCCTATGGGAACAGTGGAAAATACCTTAGTTTAGAACAGACTCACACTTCAACACAAGATTTGACCTAAGGAAGCCCCACAGAATTAATGTACTGTACATTCCCAGAGGGGGACTAGTGTTTCAGATGGCGCATGAGAAACTGAGGCTCCTCGTGGAAACTGTTGGAGGAACAAAATGCTTACCACAAGTAGAAAAACCCTCAACCATGTGGGAATCAAACCTGGGACTGTCGCAGGGACTTCACATTGGACTCCACACTATAAATGCAAATTTTGAAATGCATGGGTCTGTGATTTATGAGTTTCGAGTGTGAACGTTAACAATACGACACTCATCAGTGGCTCTTTCTCTAGTCTATACTATGGTTACATGGCTTATGAAGTGCCGCTGGTGATGTTTGCCTCTCTGACCTCACTTCCTTCCCCAGTGCAGTGTGGTAAAAGGCAGTCTGGGGTGAAGCCCAGATTCTATCAATCAATGCACAGGGGCCTATCACCCTGGCCAATAGGTAATGAATAATGAAAAAGCCAGGCTTAGCTCAGCAATCTACTGGAGTAGAGAGCCCTGTGCAGATTGAGCTGGGCACTTTCTGGTTCCTGACTTTTGTACAAAGTGAAGTATGGGAGCCACAGGGTAAAGAGAGTAGTGGTGCAGTTGTTTTGTGTTGCCTCCAGTCCAAATGCAGTGAGAGAGGGATTCTTTAGTAGGATACTGCTCCCTCTGGCTGTCCCTTCGGACCCTGTGAGCAGGGACAGCTGCTGCCGAGTCGCACCTCCATGATATCTCTATTGCTGTGGGAGCTGGGGGAAAATAAAGTGCAAATAACCTTGACTTACTACCACACTTAAAGAAAGGCTAGAGTAAGTGCAGCAGCCTTGTGACAATAAATCATGGGGAGGATGTTGGCCCCATTAGGTAAATGTGTGCTGTGATTTTTGTAAATGACCTTCATGAAATTGAATGTTTGGTTTTTCATACAGACAGTTATTACCACAAATATGTGTTTGTACATGATTCTAACTTACCTGACCACCCAAGATCACATGCGTTAACAATCCTTTACGAAGACGTTATGGTCTGGAACTGTACCGTTACAATTTCTGTGATAGCGCGATTGACAGGTGGATTAACCAATCAGAGAAACACATGGTCTGTATGTCAAAAAACATGGCTGCTTAAGAGAAGAAAACTAAAAGATAATAAAACATAGGACAGAGAAACAGTGTGAATCTCTGCAGAGAAAGGATGTGATGTGAGCAGTGAGATGTTCTTACATCGTACAGATCCATCTGTTGTACTGATGGGGTGGTCGTGTGACCTTGAGGGACAGTAACCGACTGGACAAGCTGATCAATAAAAACGTTTCTGTGCTGGAATGAAGGGTGGACTCTGTGGGAGATATGGGGGAGAGGGGGACGAGGACTGTGATGCAGGCCGTCCTGAGTAACACCAAAGACCCTCTGCATGCCACAGTGGCAGCTCAGAGGCGTAAACCTCAGCAGGCTCGTCACACTGCGATGCAGAATGGATCGCATCAGAGACAGTTTGTCTCGTGTGCTAATTCAGTTTTGTCGGAACTGAATTGAACCTTATTACTAATGATCGGAACTTTTATTAATTGTATTTATTTATGTATGCGTGAGTGTGTATGGCATGTGTGTTACCAGGATTTCTCCTAAGTGATCAGAATCACCAAGTGAAGTCAAATAAGTTATATATTTTGTTCTGAATGATACAAGGATATTCAGAAGAGATTCCATTTGAGAGACACAAATTAGCAGCTGTGATCGGCACCTTCCAAAAAAGGACTGCTACCTATGGTCTGGTTCTGACCTGTATTCAAACAGAAAAGATGATTGGTTCACCAGCAAAAATAAGTTATCATAGTTAATTCATTTGTCACCTTCTATATCTCAGTAGTTTGCTACGGGCCTTAGAAGGTATAAACCCTGGACAACTGACAATGTGAAGAATTTGTTGTTCTTTGTCTCTACATAATGTCTCTCCCAAATTAAACCTGCAACAAATTGAGAATAATCCTTGGTCAGTCTGAGAGCAGCTGGGCCAAAGACCTTTGTGTTTTGCCCAGTGTGTGCTATTTACATGTTATGGATTTAAAAATAACTATTTTCTTTGGTCTTTCATAACAGTAATAAAGCAAATACTATATCTTCACCTTTCGCATTGCACCCAATGATATTTCCAAAGATAAAGGCACACACACTATGCAAAAAAGTTCATTAAATTAGTTTCCAAAACAAAATCACACAATTGTCTCTGAGGATGCTTTGTCATGTCTGCAATGCCTCCGCTGCTTGTGCGAGCTTGTATGCAAGGGTGGCAACATCACATCTCAGAGGAATCGATAGATTTTCTGGATGACAGGCGGCATACAACTGTCACACACTCGCACACAGTCGTTCTCCTACTTGGGGAATTTCACCCACTTGGCGCTGACAGGTGTTCAGCCTTCAAACTTGGAGCCAAATTGCACCTGCAAATTCGTCAGGTTGGTAATCTGCTCCGACCATTTGGGGTCCTGGTGAGCTATAGCCCTTAATTTTTTGATAGCCAGTGTGTTGTAATGATCATTCGAACCGCTTGTCTTCATATTCTCCTTCTTTTCTCGGCTCGTTCAGAGCTTCTGATTTCTACTGATTCTTATTCACACCAATTTTGCATATATATTCGAACTTTATCTCATTCCTGTTTAAAGGTGGACTATGGTTCCCCTCTGGAGGAGGGTCCACCATACTGCTTGTCTCTGTGGAGATGTTATTGTGTTGCCTAAAATATTCCACTGTATGACATTATATAGTTTATCTATCTTCATTGAGAAAAGCAGCATCAATTAAAACATCAGAAAATGCCAGATTGGTGAGATGACGTTGTAATCCTTCAGTCAACCAGGTAAATCAAAAAAACAATTGTCCTGTTGACAGAATAAAATTGTCTTTGAAAAGATTGAAACGTTTCATCTCATACTATAGTATGTTTAAGCTACACTTTATTGTCCCCGTAGAAAAATTCCCCAGGTCCTCTGACCCATCCCTGAATGGGGTCTTTCCTCCGGACCCATCTCCTGATCTTTGTGCTAGGATTGCTTGGTACCTATTGTGCATGTTTTAGGTGGAGTACCTGGAGGAAACCCACCCAGACAGGGGGAGAAACATGCAAATTTCACACACAAAAACCTGATCTGGTTCAGGAGTCGAACCCACAAACTTCTTGCTGGGAGGATAGAGTGCTAGCCATCATGCCGTGCCGCCCAGGCTATTCCAGGAGACAAGATGTATGTTGCAGATGTTATATATATATAAAAGTTATAAAGGGCATCTTTAACATACCACTATAGTGAGCATATAGCACAGACACTTATTTGAACCAAATGAGTCAGGATCAGAAGTGCATGGTCACTGATCCACAAAGCCCCTTGAGTATTAAGTAATTACATATTTTACCATAGAAATTTGATCTTCTACATACTCTACTTCATAATAATTACTTGGTTTTGACTTTTAAAAATGACATAAAATTGTTGTTTAACAATTCCAAGGCAATGCTTATTTGCTTTACCCTTTTTAATATGTTTGCATGCCGACTCATTATGCGTTTTTTTTCATGGTCATTTGAATATTCACTTGACTTAGATGTTCAGCCAGATGTCACCCCTTTCGGACTAACCTCTCTTGGCATTGGACTAGAACAGATGACCGTCTGTGCCTGGGTCAAAGGCAAGTGCTTGAGGTTGTATGTATGATTTAAAAAATAAAGCGGACTCAAATTGTAAGGTTTTATGTTGCGCTTATAACCCGCTGTCTTACGCACTACCCATTAAAAACAGTCACGGAGCAGGCCATAAAACATTGTATACGCCAGTGTTTATGCATCAATGTGCGCCTCTCAGTCCACCTCCTCTACATCAAATAAAGATAATGATAGTGATTGGAACCTAACACAATATTGGATTCATACTCAGGCGGATAATAGATAGGGGGCCGCTTCCTGTTGACTTTTTTTTTTTCTCATGCTAGAACGGGAAAAGAAATCCACACCATACAGAGGAGGAAATAAACAGTAAAACGCTGAGGAGAGAATCCAGAGGGCACGTGATGAGAGCTGTGCAGTTATAGCAGTAATCGATATCCAGCGGAAACTGATCAGCAAGGGCCAAGGAAAGAGGAATTCAAATGAGGCTGCAAGGAGAAAGGAGCGGCGAGAATCTCTGCCCTTTGATTCCGTCTGTAGCGCATCTTAAACCCGTGTGATATTTGTGCTGAGCTATTACCCAGCGCAGTTTGCTCCGTGTCGTATTTAGACAGATGGGGATGAGACCACGAGAAGGTGAGCAGTAACCTTTAATAGTGTCTAATGTAATTCGTGGAGAATAGTCTAGGAATAGCAAAGAAAATCGAAAGAAAATAGAGAGGTCAGGCGCTATCAGTGCTATGAAATCAACGCAGTGACAAAACCGGGGCAGCAGAAGTATAGTTTGCTAGGTTTATCAACTTAGTCACAAACCCCTTAAAACATATATAAGAAAAATATATAAACAAAATCTATCATGTGTGTGATTACTTCCTGCCTCAAAGCACCATAGGTGTAGTATTTTTGCTATTTTTAATTTTGGACTAGTGGAAATGGTTTCCAAATCTATAAAGAGTAAACAAACAAATGGCTTCTAAAGTGAAAAACATAAAAGTTTAGTTAAAGAGGGGCCAAAGAAGAGAATAAAAAGATTTTGATGCAAATTATATCAAGTTCATAACGGCAAATGCCATTATAAAATTAAATAAATTGTTCAATATGTCCCACTGTTTGCTGGGGGGGACGCAATTCTCATGAATATATATATATATATATATATATATATATATATATATATAAAATATATAATATATTTTTTTTAAATTTTGTTATTTATTTATTTATTTTTACTGTTCATTTAGTAATGTTGGACGTGGATGAATTAGACGTCTGTATTTTTTTCCCTATATTTTTTTATTTTTAAACTTTTCAACTAGGACTGATTATCTATATCAATATTGGTCCTATCACTACAAAATAAAATGTGTTTTGAATTTACTCACAATTACCATGAAAGAAATATTGCAAATATAAATGTACGCACAATTTCTTTGCAATCTTTCTCCCTTTGCATATACTGCAATAGACGCCTGGTGGAGAGCTATAAGAGTACTGTGTAAATAACCTCCATCATTACCTTTGCAGAAACCCTGAGCAAATGCCGTGGACACATCAGAGGTGCAAGTATATGTTTTTATGCATCTTCAGGGGAGCGCCATTCTCCCGCCTAATGCATGCTCTTACACACCGATGTCAGTGTATATGCTCGCCATTAACTCTCCTGTCAATCCACCTCCACTATCTTCCATTAGCACTGCAGTGGCAAATTACAAAGGCTTTGAAAGACCAGATTGGAGCACAAAAGTTTATCGGCTAAGGTGGTGATAGGATAATGGCACTCAGAGATGTGTCTGACAAACAGAATCAGACAGATAGTGCTGTGGGTTTATTTTACCATGGTAATATGTGTTTATAGACCATTAGATGCATGTTAGTGCAGGGTCTTACAATGTCTTCTCGCAATATTGTTCCCATAGATCATTTGTTCATGATTGTCTGAATTTGTCTCAATTTCCTCCAAGTATAGCTGCATGTTTCCAAAATGTGGGATTATATGTATTGTTTGCAATTATTATTGCATGAAAACTTTTATCATTACAATCTGCAATTTAAGTGAGCTGCTATGCCAAGTGAATTTCTCCACTGCGAGATCAGTAAAGTATTGGTCACACCTAAGCATATAATGACCTTTGCTGACAAGAAACTACATAAAAGTCTATTTACAATGTCATGTAGCTTGTTACTACATGTGAAAATCTGGACTAAAAATGTGTCTTCGGTCCAATCTTAACCTTGCAATGCCCTCTGTTGCTATTACATGTGTGTGATAGCCTACCCTTCGAGTTATTATGAATTTAACATTATGAAATATGAATAGTGCTCCAATGTTAAAAGTATCCTGCACAAATGGACACTCCATAAATACAAGAGGATGAGCACAAGAACGCGCACGGCCGTCTAATGCACTGGTACGTACACAGAGGATTTAGAATTAAAGTCGTGTCTCTCCTTCAGCTGAGGAAGTCACTCACGCTGCATACAGAGCAGGGTCATGAAAGGGTGCGATGGTAAAAAAAGAAGTGTCTGTGTGCGATCGTGTGCATCTCGTCCTTTTATCCTTTTGCGGTTTTGAATGCAATGACCCGCTGGGACTCGTACTTTTAACCCTTACCGTAAATAGTAACTATCAAGGGTTAGGCTTAGGTTAGCGTTGCTTGGAACATGGATGGAGGATAGAGTAAGGACAAAGATCTCAGCATGAGGAAAAGAGTCCCCACGGCACTGCACTGTGGTCCCCCCCCCATGCCGCTGACAGCCGGCCCCAGAGTGTTGAAGGATGCAGAACATTTAGAAATTAAAGTATACCTTTAACTTAACCTTAACCTGGAACATAAACTAACAAAAGCTACACTCTTGCTTAAAATCAGTTGATGATCAGCCAGAGTAATGCTGGATTTCAGTAGGGCACTAGAATCGCCGTTCTAATTATTATTATATATTTTTTTTTAAACAAAGAACTACAAAAGATTTGGCTTTCCAAGAACTACCTGATCTAAATTAGGTCCATATCAGGACAATTTCTGGTTTAAATTAGGGCTAGACCAGGTCCTAACTAGGACGACATCTATTGCCACAGTAGATTTATCGATGAAATTACTCACCGAAGAGCAAAAATATGAATAAAATGTACTCTAAATGAAGTAAACACTTGACCAGAAGAGCTGCCAACAGAACAAGATTGCACACCACAAGTAGTAAACAGTTTGAGAAACACTGGTGTATAGGTTTGTTGGTTTGTATATGTTGCGAGTACATTGTGGGTTCTGGGAAACGATTTAATTGCGTTTTCATTTCATACTGGATTTACACAGAGCAATTTGGTTTCATGACCTCACAAGCTAATGTTTCTGTAAGGGTGTGTTAATCAACATATTGTATTTATTTATTTGTTTTTGTTTGTTTATTTAAGGATCCCCATTACTTTCTACATTCCTATTACGGTATTCCTGGGGGTTTGGTTTTGATCCTTTAGTCCTGATTTTAGAAGTGGTTTAGTTCCAGTTTTAGTCTAAAGTTCGACGTGGTGAGTGTGAAAGTGTGATCACACCCTAAGTCTGGAAGGTCATCAGGCATAAAACACCAAATTGCATTACACTGAAAGACCAACAAATGAATAGTAAAAATGACAAAATAAAATAAAATTAGCTTTGCTCTGTTCGAACTTCTTGCGTTGTGGTATGAGAGGCGGCAGTAGAAAGTCAAGTGCACTTTTGGGTTGACAGTGACCTATAAAAGTTGTCACATGCTGCTGCCAGAAGGTAATGTACTAATTTGCAGTTACACACTGAACTCTAAATACACGCCTGCACAGAAATCTAAGAAGTACAAGCAAAGCCCCTTGACTCCAGCCCTGTACCAAGCTGACTTTTTCCTTGAATTTATCATCCATTTCACAATTACAGCATGTTCACCCTTTTTGTTATAAATACACTATGATTTGTTGCAGATCTGAATGTTCCAGCACTGACATTCATTATGCCAAAATGTATTCAGAAACTCACACAGCAACGCACACTACTGAAGATGTCAACTTTTGCTTTCTTCAGATCATTATTCTTTGCATTATCCTTTATTAACTGAAAAAAAAAATAGACCATTCAACAGAATATACATTAATTGACGTTGCTGCAATATTTTTCAAGCACATCTTACTTAAAATATGAAGTAATTTACAGTACAAGCCTGAATACCGTGACGTAAACAGACAACTGGTTTATTAACCCACGTATTACCATAACCCGAGTATTTACCCCTGAACTACAAGGCAAGTTTATTTGTAGAGCAAGGCAATTCAAAGTGCTTCACACAACAGGAAAAAAGTGCATTAAAATCACAAAGACAAGACAGAAATCACAAAACCGGAATTCATTTTCAGGTTATCCGTCAAATAGTTCAAGACATAAAAGAGAAGAGTGCGAAGAAAATCGCTTCAGTCATATGCACAGCCAAACAAAACAGCTTTTAGCTTAGATTTGAACATTGCCAGAGTAGAGGCCTGGCAGTTGGTACAACATACCAACTGTGTGACTAAAATAAACTTCCCAAACTGATTACAGTAGCACCAATGCTTTTATTATCTGTCTGCTTTTAGATTTGTTTACAAGGCCTACTTTCTGTGCGAGTTCTTCATCTTCATTGTTCTCATTATTTGCACTTTTGTTTCATTCTCATCCTGCCTGTGGCTATTAGCATCGCTCAGCATATCGGCATAATCACCTTTGATTTTGCAATCTCTGCAGCATTTGCACAGTTTATTGAACTTTTGGGGCAGAGACAATATTGCTAACAGTGGAAATACCATCGGCAGCACATTATTCTTAAATATTTTTGTCCATGTTTATTTACCCTTCAGACAGTTGGCTCTGCTTGCATTTATAGAAAGTCCCCAAACAGCGAAGATGGATTACTGGAATATATTGTTTCAGAACAGGTGAAAGAATGTCAGTACTGTCACACACAACTCAAGACAAAAATATATGATGGATTCAAACGACACATCTTCAGAAGCTAGTGGTCAATACAAGTGTCCATCGTCCTGTTTAGATGTTTGATTTAAACTCTAAAAGGTGAGTGTGCTATCTTATGACTTTCATGCTTAATGTTATTTATTTAATGCTATTAATCTGCCCATCTGGTCTAGCTCCAACTCTTCATGGCCAGTTTGTGTTAAAAATTGATCACACAGTAAAAAGTTTCATTGGCAAAATCCTGAGAAACTGCTGGAAACGGAATTCCAATTACTATTGATTCCTGATTGTTAAAATTTATTGGCAATGATACAAACTCAATAAACAAATGAGTGTAAATTCAAAAGATCCCCTACTTACCCATACAATCCAATATCATTTTGGGTTACTCGATCCAAAGAGACAACAAGTAATGTCAAAACAAGGCAATCAAGTAAAAGGAAACATTCAGAGAATGCTATTCCAAGTGCCAATGATCAAATCCTGACTGGATTGGGCTCCAGTGAGCTGGAGTTGTTGTGTTATTTTTAATGGGGGTTGGCAGCCAACTGAAAAGGTGCATTTACCGCCACCTACTGTAGTTGTACGTCTTCAAAGTATGTGTTTTACGTTATACCGAAAGAGAGAGAAAGAGAGAGAAAAAGAGAGGAGAGCAGTGAGCTGGAGTCTCCAACAGTCTCTAAAACAGTTTCATTTGCATCCACTTTGCCATTGATTTGCTGCCAATATTTCAGCTGTAGTTTTTCCAATATGACTTGATATACAACATGGGAATAAACAATGAGGTTATTTTTAGTCACTCTGTTTTCACGTGTTGTTGGATCAGCTGTATTTGACAAATGTCCAGGACAGTTTGTGATCTTCTTTTGATGAGGCTTTTGATTTTTCCTCAAACATAAGAGAATTTCCAGAATCTGTTGGTTGTTAGTTCATATTGTAGATAGAGTGAGGGGTAACGTTAACTGGAGGCACTGCTCTGTCTGAAACTCTTACTCAAGTTACTCAAGTTTGACTTTAATCCGAGCTTTCTTTTAAATTCCGAGTCTTTTTTTTTTCCATTGACATACAATACAGTGAGAAGCCTTTTCCATGACCAAATAGCAGCCAGTAGAATATAATCACATCTTGGCTGTTACAGCTTTATAATAAAACGACTTGGAACTTTTGATTCTTGTGTGAACGTTTCCCTGTGCCTGTTATAATCACTACTGAGAAAAGCTCGCAGTCGTTATGAAGATAAACAAGCTTTATTTGTGACATTGATTCTAAAGTGCCGGAACATATATAGCCAAGTTGTGTGTATAAAGTTATTAGATGTTGTGCTGTGTGCATTACTGTATCAAAGCCTGGTTGGGTGGCGCGCTGTGAATATATCATACGAACCCATAAATTATTGAAGAAGTGTGTAGATGGCGTGCTTTTTGTGCTAGTCGAAGCTACTCTAGGCTTTTGCTTCATCCGGCTGCCATATTCTCTCTAATAAACGTGCACACAGACTTTCAGGAGTCACCACTGAGGCCCAGCAGGAGGCCTGACAGCGCCACTGCCTGACTAATGATTTCTCTCCCATCTCCTCAGTTCGCTCAGCCAGGTGTGGCCCTGTACGCCAACAAGCTCGCACCTCGGTAAATCAGCTGTTTGCCATATTGGGTGTTAAGGCTGATCCTGTTAAGCTGTTTACATGCTCCTTTAAAAACTCGTGCAACCTGACGACTGAAGCGGTGAACATCTCAGGGAGTCCAAGCAACTTTGGAGGCTGACAGAGCGAACGGAAATGGTGAAATGGTGAAATAGATATATTTATTTTTTCAATAGAAAACTAATGTTACATTGTTTTTTGGGTGTTGATTGAGATCCGTTCTCAGAGAGGCCATGGCTCAAGGCTTGAGAGGAATGCTGATAGTCATCTAACTTTTTCAACATTGTCTATAAAGTCATTAAGGTGCTGCTGTGAGGAAGGGGTGAACATGGTAGAGTAACATTTGGTTTTGTCTTTAAAAAACAGAAGCAAAATTGCTAAAGATTTTGAATGTTTAGGATGTTTTTATAAATTCTGCATGAGGATTTTTTCCTTGGTCATCAAGAATGCGTTGAAAGCCAGGTTAACGCACTTATCTTATCGGTATGAATAAGTGAGTGTGACATGTGATTGGTGATGTCAGAGAGGCTGCAGGTGCAGTATGTTGGTAAATAATACAATTGTGCATTTCATGTTGATTAACCACATGAGCTAATTGATTTCAGTAACATTACCATCTCAAAAAAGGCTGTCTGAATCTGAATAACTTTTAAGCAGCTCCTTGATCTTCTTTGGTTCTTTTCCCAGAAAAAAATATGAATAAAGCTAGTTGGCTGCTAAGGCTTTGATAGTAAAATTGTACCATGCATTTTGATGTACTATATGCTGTTTTGAAGGAGATAGTCATAGGTGTCTTAAACATTGCGCTTTCTATTCTTAGATTTCTAGTAATTATGATAATTTAAGCAGATTCAGCTGCAGGACTCATTGTGACTGTAAATGAAAGGGACGGTACAGAGCGTGTCATAAGACAAAATATGTACTGTAATAATAAGTAAAAAGCAGCTTTGCACTAGAACATGCAACAGCGTCAATCAGTACAATTAGACGGATAACAAAGCTTTAGTTATGGGTAACATAATGATAAATAGTGGAATTTAAAATAAGAAATTGCATCTTGTGTTTGTCTGATTTTTGCTTTCTGTAAAAATGCCCAAACACACATTTTGTTCTTGTTTTTTGACTGTAGTAGATTTAATTCCATTATGGTCGGAAATTATCTTTACAAGTCTGTTTATGCTTCTTTGAAACCAATTGCAGACGAGATGCTGGGGCGCGTAGGATCACTTCATTAGGACAGCTTGCCTCGCCACAGGCCAACTGGCTCCCAGTCAAAACACTCTCTCTAGTTCTCTCACATACAGTGTCTCTATCTGCCCGTGTCTCCCTCATACATATTTGTAGGGCTGCCAGCTTTGTGTGTGCACTCCCAAGATTAAGTTGTACAAGTGATGGACTGGGAAAAGCAGAAGAATTGGCAGAGATAAAAATATCTTGTCGTTGGTCTTGCTCAAGAGGCTGGTGGTGAGTGGTGGTGAGTCAACTCTGGGTTCTTATTTATTAAAAGGTTTGTGGAACTCTGACTAAAAGAGTACGTGTGGTCAAAACCCAAACTTCACGTACGTAGAAAAATATTCAGATTTTTAAAAATTCTGATTTCTAAAAATCCCTACGCACTCCAGCAGGTAATTTCCTCCTCACAAATCACACCTGGAACAGAAATCTGCGCAGATGAATCCGCCTCACGTCACATTTTCTCCACTCCATCATTTCACCATGTAAGGACAATGCAAAGTGAGTTATGAATGAGATTTATCTAAACATGAGCCGATAATGAGATAATGACACATGGAGACACAGAGGGAGGGGCAGTATGTGCATGAAGGGGACACATAATGTGTGTGTGTGGGGGGGTATGCAGAGGACCATACCTATGACGCTTTAGACAAACTTTACATCCAACTTTTCCTTAAAAAAACCCAAAAGAGCAAGAACCACGTGCGTTCCTGGACTCTAACATGAATCCAAAACACCTTTGTTATTCCCCACACAAGCAGTTGTGATTATACTATATATATTTCATATTTCTTGCAAATATGAAGCAAAGGGATCCAAATAAACTGTGCACTAAACACAAACTTCCTCAGACTGGCTCCCAATTCTCTCCTCTCTGAGCACAGATCTCCTTCTGCCTCATCTCTGAAAACCAAATACGCAGGGTGCAGAGTTTGCAGAAACAACCAAACAATCCCACATCAAGTTGTCATTTTATAAATCACAAACTTAGCGTGGAACATACGCTTTTTCTGCACTACCATCACCCAGGACCTCAAGTGGGAGCCCACCATGAGCTCCCTCGTCAAGAAGGCCCAGAAGAGGATGTAGATCCTGCGGCAGCTTAGGAAAGCCAAGCTGCCAGTGCAGATGATGGTGCAGTTCTACACGGTCATCATTGAGTCCATCCTCACCTCCTCCATCACCGTGTGGTACGCTGGAGCCACAGCCAGGGACAAACAGACAGAGACTACAGCGCATCGTGCGTTCTGCTGAGAAGGTGATCGGCTGCAGACTTCCATCTCTGCAGGACCTGTACGTCTCCAGGGCTCTGGGACGAGCAGGTCGGATCACAGCTGACCCTTCTCACCCTGGACATGGACTATTTGAACCACTCCCCTCAGGCAGGAGGCTACGGTCCATCCGGACCAGAACCTCTCGCCACAAGAATAGTTTCTTTCCCTCTGCCGTTGGACTCATGAACACTTCTAAACGCCGGTCACTATAACTATAATTTAATCAACCACTCACTGCACTGTTCACTTCTGCACTGTAAATTTTGTGTACATACTAAGTCTGTTTTTATCATTATATGTAAAGTTAGATTGTTTTTCTTTAATGCATGCCTTATTTGATATATTTTTTGCTTTTATTATTGTTCATCATTGTAGGTTGCACTGAATCACCAAAGCAAGTTCCTAGCCTGTGCATTTTGTTCACTGACAATGGCAATAAACCTTTTCTGATTCTGATGTTTAGACCCCGTTTTGTACGTATGCACGCTTTTTAAAGACCCCTGAACTGTGCAAGCATACTGTCATTGTGTCTTTGAGCAAGTCATTTCATCCACTTTGCAGATGTAGCCCCCTCACTTCTGTCAGTTCCAGGATAGACTGAGATGGTCTACCTCCTTCCTGTGAGTTAGTTCTGTGTTCAGGCCTAGTTCAGTCCCAGTTCAATAGTTGATGTATGCGTAGGTTTAGACGAGGCTTTTGGTGCATGTCCAAACCATCTTCATCTGGCCCCCTCTTACACAATGCCCCTCTATTGCTTTTGTTCCTACTCTTTTATGTCTCTCCCAAACGTGGCCTCAACACCTTCAGCACTGCTTCCTCCAGCTCTCTCTTTTTTTTTAGCACCTATTTATTATCATCTGCGTGAGTAGATATTTGAACTGCCATTGCAGCATTAATTCAGTGTTATGATATATTACAGTGCTGTGTAATGAAGGCTCAACAAAGCTCATCCCAACTTATGTTTTTTTGCATTAACTGTGAGTCAACTGTACAGACAGCGAGCCGCAGACAGTCAAGTGACCACTTTCAGCAGTAATAGTTCAAGTGCAGGTGATTTGCAGTGAAGTGGTTGGTGGATGGAGATTTAACTAGTTTATTAAGCACGTATTAGGCTTACTGATGCTCTCACACAAGCAGAGGAAAATCCACTTCTAGAGGCAGAATTGTCTTGTGGGATTAAAACAAACAAAAACGCTAGAATTTGCATAAAGTTCAGCATAACAACTCCACTTAACGAATTTAGCTTTAACCAATTCACGGAGTAACATTTATTGACTCACAAACATTCACTAGGGAAACACAATGAGGCAAAAGGGTTCCATTCCATTAAAAAAAGGGGACCCCCGAAAAGTGAACTACTATGGGGGAAAAGCCTGTAGAGCCAAATCACAGCTAAACCACTGACCACTGAGGAAATTGTCCGTTGCATTGTCGCAGCAAGGACACCTCCAGCTCGCTCCTTGTTGACATGACTTTTTTTTTCATTTGTATATGACTAGCATCATCTTAGGTTAATACATCACTAGACAAATTATTATTATTGATATTCAGAGAGATTATCACATTTAAACAGAAGTTGGCCTAAACACACAGAAGGGCTGTTAATTCCACTCATTATTCTGGAGAACACATGACACATATGAAGCTGTGTACACTCAAGCGCATGCACATTCCTCTCAGTCCGTGCTCTCGCTGTCAGTCTGTGTCCGAGAGAAAACTCCTCCTTCAGATTTAGCATATGAGCAAGGTTTGGTTTAATGAAGCGCTGAGACAAAACGCAGATCCAACATGTTCATTTGTCTTTACGCGCCGGCACCGTGCGCTGGAGTTTGGATTGATTCGAATGATCCGACTCTGTGTAGCCCAGTATCTGGACCTGACCCAGACCCAGAATTCCCTTCATTATTTTGTCACTGACAGCTTGTTTTTAAGGGTCCACTTGTTTAAATAAATGAAATAATGTATGTGCGAGACCCAGACGCGCGCACTCACAGAAGTTTTCGTGTTGCACACATTTTATTTCACAGATTTACTAGGAGAAAAAAAACACACGTGACAGAGCTTCATATGTCACATGCTTTTTTTGTTGTTGTTCTTTACCTGCGGCAAAAGCTTTTGGCCCGCTGCTGCTGATCCATCCAGATCTGCTGCTTTTGCTCTGCTCTCTCAGGAAGGGCATCCGTGTCACTCTCGCGCGCTTACTGTCCCCTTATTTGACTATTCAGACCACCGTGTGCACGCATTCATTTGCGTGGACAGTGCATGGTCAAACCTTATGCACATCTCAAAACATAAACATAAGTCTGAAGCACAACAAAAACAATATTTGCAAAATAGCCTACGACCTCAATAGTATTGCGTGTAGGCGACTAAAACACAGTTTATTCTGTCGTTTGAGAAGGATCAATGCAATCACTTCTATTTGCTTTTGTCATAAAGGATAAAGCGTGCAGTGTCCTTCCCCTCTGTCCCCTGTGTCTCTATGTCAAACCCACTGATTATCGGTTCATTTTTAGGTAAATCTCATTCATAGGGGGTTAGTGTTACTTTTGCATGGCCCTTTTATGGTGTTTTGGAGGCGTGGAGAGAGCGTGGCGTGAGATGGGGTCACGTACACTGATTCCAGCTGCAGGTGGGATATATAAAGAACAAACTGTGTGGTGGACAGTGCACAAAGTGTTTTATAAATCTGGAGTTTGCGTGAGTAAGCCTCTAGTGGCCACTTAGTGTACGCACTTGCTCAGCAAAACATCCACGTAATGCTTTATAGATGAGGCCCCTGATCTGTGAAGGAAACCACATTATGCCTATTATGAATGTGGGGTGTGCGCGTGCGTGTGCCTGTGCGCGTGTGTTGGTGGTGGTCAGAGGCTCAGATTGGCATCCTCACTTCTACTCCAGGGCAGCTGTGGCTCCAGAGTATGGAGTGAATGGAAAGTCCCATTTGAATCTCTGCTGCCATCAGCAGTGAGTGGTTAGAGTGCTCTGATACATTACCCACTGTGTCACCCACTCAGAAAACATCAACATTCAGCAGTGTTGGACAAAAGATAAAATCTTGGACACTGCGATAGAGGGAGCAGAGCTGAATGGTGGAAATCTGAGCAAGAATGCACAAATAAATCTGGATGCCATTCCCGAGTTATATTGCTGGATTTTCTGTACATGGCGAACATTATGGCCAAACAGAATTCCATCCACTAGATTTGGCTCAAATTCAGCAAACATGTAAAACGCCAGCAGCTTGGAGGAATCGCACTAAATAAAATTAAGCAAGAAACTCTCAGATTTGTCCTTTTGCACCTAGAATATATCGACTATTTAAATATTAAATGGCAGTTTTGTCAAATATCAAGCTTAAGCCAAAGTCACCCATTTGCCAGAGAAGATCAGAGGCTTGGCATTTATGAAAACAAGGCATGAAGGCTAAATCGATTCACTATTAAACATTTAAAAGACCAAAGTGGCTTTTGTGTGACTTTAATCCTCATCTGTGCCTTAATTAACAATTGTTATGGGAAAAATGAGAAATTATAGCATACTAAAACGCTGCCTGGAACTAGCAGTTTAAAATGTCTGTGAAAATGTAAAAGATAAGAACGTTTGATATCAGTTGTTATTTTCTATTGTAATTATATTATTTTTTGTTCCATCTGCCTTTTTTTTTTTTTTTGGTCAAGGTTGGCATGGACAATAGACAAACTCCTAGACCACTGCTCTTTGGCCACTCAAAACAGAACATTCTTTTCACTGCTTCACCATAAATTAGATTAACAAAAAATCTAAACCACTTTAGTGTAAATCACATCAAAACATGACTGTCTCTTCACCCACTCTGACACATGCTCAGAGTTCTTGTCTCCCTTCCTGTGTCTTAGTGCAAGCTGGGTATGGATCATAAAGAAATCCAAACTGCATCGCATGAATTGTTGGTTGAGCCTGGAGGGGCCAGTCGACAAAGCGCAGTGGGTGGCAGCCTCACAGCATCCAGGAAGACTTACCGCCTTCTACTTCATTTGAAAACCAAGGCTGAGTGACAGGTGAAATAATATTCATATAGTTATTATAAAGGCACACACTGCGCTCGGAATGACAGTCATAAAACAATTGCAGTATTGTTCTGGTTTAAAACTGTGAGATGAGACCTGCTGACTTTTTTGGCATCATCTTATACCTAAAGCTCGTCAAGTGTTTTCAAATCATATGCATATTTACTTATTCTATGAGGATCTATAGTCACTGAGTCATGAAAATGTCACTGTTACTCTATCAATCACGTTGCAATTATGGGACTGCACCAACGTTATGGCAAGTATAAGAAATGTACTTCATAGAAAGGTTGAGAATGTATAATTGCGGCATGCTAATTACAGTTTAAGTTTAGCTTCATTATTATTATCATTATTATCTACACATAATGCATGCTTATACTGCAGCGTTTGAACAAAAATAAACGGTTCTTGTGTTAATTTGAGCAGCATAAACTCTCAAATTAAACATATTGATCGAGAACCTTTTTTTACATTTCAATTTGTTTTTGTTTTCTTCTTTTCGGGTTTTAATCTTATCTAAAATTTGTAAATTGTGGTTGATGAACAAGAGTTTTGAAAAACCCTATGCCCGAGCAACCTTTTTCCCTCGTAATCGTTCAAGTGATTTGCTTACTATGCAATTCAATCAATAAACTTGCCTTGACCGCTTTTGCCACCGCTTTTGTGATCTCATCTGTTTCAAACTTGGATCACAATGGAACGCCTGATAATAGACCAATTCCACATGGACCTCAACGTCTGGGTCAGAAGAAGGCAATGTAATTTGGTAGTCGAGCATTTTAGGAGCAGCTAATCATTTTTGCTCCTCCTTGGCTCAAACGCCTCACTGGATGCTCATGTACGATGTCTTGATCATCACTATTTTCTCATTCATTAGCGTTGTAATACAATTTTTTACCCTTTTACAGCAGTGAATGGCATTATCCCTCGCTCTAATTTGAAAATGGCTGGAGGCTCGAGAGGTTCCCTGCACTGAATACAATATCAGTTGGAGTAAATTAAATCAAATTGTTGTCTATATTGCAAAGGCTGAATAGAGGTCTAATCAAAGCGTCGCCGTGGCTCCTGTTCCCGAGGCGTTTCCGACACCATTTTGGGAAGGCCTCGCCCATTTGACTAAGGCGCCTTTTTTAATCCATACAATTTTGGCTCTAAAGGTGTCTGCAAAGAGCCTGTTGTGAGATGCCAACAGTGACATTTTGCACATAATAAAGCTCTATTATGTGTGCTCTTATCACAACCCTGAATGGAGTCGGTCAAAGGTACAGGCAGAGAGAGAATGCACATGCCACAACTGGAAGCATTCAGGAAATAATTAAAAGTCAAAAGTTAGACTAAGCAAAGAGGGTAAGCAGCGCTGCCGCTCCCATTACGCACATAACGCGCAGTGAGTAGAGCGTCAAGTGCTCCGAAGGGCACTAACCTGACCAGGTGACACAGGCTGCACCGTTCTTTTACAATTAAACACGGAGCCTTCAGACGGCATTGTCTGTCTTTAGTTTTTATCAATTCATACGAGGACTCAAGTGTCCCACCTTTCTCCATATGACGTTTGAAATATGTGGCATCTACACAAGCCACAGTTCAAACAGACGCAAACAGATCAGGGGCCAAGCTGGGAACTTCACATATGTATTTTACAGACCACAGAGAGCAAAACCGTCTTTAGATGATCAAAATAGGCCTCATATGTGATAAAAAAACATGAAAAAGAGGGATTGATACAAAACATGTGATGTGTCAGCTGGCGCGGCAAACTGCGGAGTGGTGGAGCGACGGAGCTGACACCGCGGCGTGCACAAAGCCGAAGTGGTTCAACTTCTTCTTACAAATGTCTAAATCATGTTTTCATAAATGCGACAGAAGTTTGCTGCGGTAGTGTTTTCTAGAGCCTCGATCTGTTCTGGAGAAGAGCAAGAGAAGGGCTTCAGGTGACACTGCTGCAGGGGCGGCACACAGATTACAGAACATTTTATTATTTTTGTTGAGAGCCCCCCAGATCCCACTAAGGGTTGTGATTTATGCACTATTTTAAAAATGATTATTATAATCAGAAAAATAGTAACCTTAAGGTTGTATTACAGACATCAAACCCTATTTATTTATTTTTTTTACAGAAAGAAAAGGGCACTGACGATTTGATAGAAATCAGTTAGTTGTATTTGGAAATGCATCAATAACAACTGAAACAGCTAATTATGAAACACACTGTTCTTGGGTTTCAGTATCCTGTCTTTTAGAGGTGCAAATTATGTCTATATATGAGAGTATTGAACTATAAATCTAAAGCTACAGTATCCCTTTTCTAAAAAAAAAAAGACTTCCAACAAATACAAAGCTGAAAGAAATAATGTAATCATTACAGATTTTCATAAAAAATACTTTTTCAACTCTCTTCAGCTCATGATCAAGAAAATGTATGCAAACGATAAATATTGAGCCCGAAAAATGTTTGTTCCAGCTTTTATTTAATGAACAATTAGTCAAATTAGTAATTATCGTGACAGGCCTAGCAGAAGTCCAATTTTTTCATAGCACTGAAGCCTATCCAATAACCAACAGAGCAATAGCTTATATATCGTCAATTAACTAATTAACCGTTAGGTTGTACATAATAATAGGTTGAATCTGAGTTTATGGACATCTTTTTACAATTTTTTCCAAAATAACAGTGGAAGCCACATGCTAAAGCTGCTGGGTCAAGCCTATTGAATAGGTTAACCAGCTAAATTATGAAACAAATGAATAATGAATCCCGTTTTTCAAGGTCAAATTCATTAGTCACAGAAGAAAGTAGTCTCTTGGTGAGTGGGAGGAGTTATAGACCTAACAGGGACAGAGACTATGGTTTGTTCTTTTCGAGTCAAAACACCAGCCATTTTCTAATGGTCTTCAACCAGCACTAAAACGAATACATTTTTAAGGATAAGCAGCAGACAGCGAGGAAGAATAGTCACTGATCACATGTTAAGAACTGACATGTCTCAAAGCTAACGCTAACCTTAAAGAGGACGTATTATTCATCTTTAATGAACTTCTAACCTTGTTCCAACAGTGTGCATCATTAGTTTACTCAAAGTTGTATTTTGATTGATTCCTGCATGTTTGAGTCATCCTGTATTGTCCTGTCACTGAGGCAGTTTGCACCTACCCCCTATCCCCGCCTACATCCCTTTGCTTAGTTCCATCAATGACAATCTGCTGCATGTTCAGTTCAGCAGTTTTGAACAGGAAGTCAATGGACCTGTTTCTATTATTAAGCTGTTTTAGATCAATGTTGTGGTTTGCAATAAACAAATGTAAAATAATGACGTACTTGTATGTAGTTCAATACTGGGGACCTAAAAAACGCACAATGTCTCCTTTGATTAAAATATAAATAATGAATAAAAGATGAACGATAAAGTAAAATTTACAGTAGCAACTGTAAAAAACATTTCTTTTTATGTGTGCATTCATTTAGTTTGTAACATTATTTTATTATTCTAAATTAACACCACCCCCAATATATAATGCAATATCGGAAATAGGGTCAATAACACTGCCGCTGTTGTGCACCGAGCCAATTCAATCCCTTTCCCATCTCCCAGTCCATCTATTCACACACTCAAATACATTCTGCTCACCAAAATGTATTGTATATTGCGACACAAATACTTATGTGAAGTGAACACATCCTGTCATCAAAGTGGTCCACGGAAATGCATCGGCATACAGAAAATGCATTTACTATCAGCCATTTCATTTCTGGACAAATCTTCTGTAGTGTGGGCACGAAGAATACAAAACAACTTTAATACGAAACAAAAACAAAAGAGATGTGATCAACTTGGCGACACCGGCTGAAACAGCGCAACACCATATCCGCTTGTTAAATTGTGCAGTAATGGGGTCCGGGTGAAGTCAAGTGTTGAAGAATGGACCACAGGATGTATGGCGTGTCAGAGCAGCCATTGCTTCGTGTTCCTCTGTGGGGTTGTGTGTTAATAGGAGTCTTTTTCTTTGATTAGCCAAGGTTGATTGGGTTATATTGCAAGTTCACAACAGCCAGTCTGCTCATTATCACGCACCGCACGCACCCAAGCACACATGCAAGCACACGTACATAGAACAGGCGGATAAACAGATAAATGAATGACCACAGCAGAGAGGAGGGAGGAGAAGGCGAGTGGGGGATGGGATAGCTGGGATGGGGACTGAGGGAGGTAAGAGAAAGCCAAAGGAAAATGTAATTGGGGAGAAAATCATAGCAATGCAGTGGATAATTGCTGGTTGGATGTAATGGGAAGAGATAGCACTTAAGGAGGACGACCTATTAAAATCAATTGGATCATTTTCACCCCTTTAACCAGTGTTTAACTGATCTGATGTTCTGTTTTTTACTACATTTTGATAGATCTATTTGTTAAAGGAAAATATATCTGGTAAATCACTGGTCTCTTGATAAATTAGAGCTGCAAACAGTTAATTAATCGCAACATATCGATTGTGGAAATAATCTGCAACCAATTTATCATTCAAGTAATTGTTTCCTGGACTATGCACAGACTCCAAAACGCCATGTGCAGAGCGAAGACGTTTCCTGATGACTGAGACCAAGCAGAAGCAGAAAACATATATATTATTGTTATGTATGTGTTTTTGACACTAAAGTCTAAAGTGGCTTCTTTTTAGCTCCATCTGCGTCAAATATAGTAAAAATCTCATTCACACAGCCTTTTGCAATCTAAATAACTAATCGATTAAGCAAAAGAATAATAGATGAATCAATTAGCAAAATAATTGTTAGTTATAATTGCATTTTAAAGTACAGCGGTCACTCGTTTATCGCGGGAGTTACGTTCTAAAAACAACCCGCACTAAGCGAAATCCGTTTTTTTTAAATTATTATACATTTTTAAAGGTTGCAAACCCCCCCACGACACACTTTATACACTTTTGTCGGTGCAGAACATTTTGTCGACATTGTGGATTAGGGTTGGAGAAAACTTAAAAACACACAGCATTTCAGTCACACAGCCAGCGATAAATTTGCCAAGCTGAACGCATTCTGTAGCTACTGTACAAGAGACACGGTACGGAGGAGATTGATTGACAATAGTCTACTGGCCCTTAGCCAATCAGGACGCAGAAAACAATGCGCTGTAAAAAAAAAAAGTCAGCGAAACAAAACAGCGAGGTGAAGCGCGTTATAGTGAGGGACCACTGTATTCTAAAATGTGAAGCAACATTTATTTTGTTTTAGTTACCCAACCTGACGCAACCCTTAAACCCCTTTAAAACAATTACCACCACAAAGAGTAAATTGGCGTTTGACCCCAAGAATTATAAGCCAATCAAAATAAAGGTAATAGAATCCCTTTAGCCTTTGTGAAACTTATTAAACCATTCTCCATTTGAACTAACGGACATTAAATGGGCCGGGGGGCAAATTGGAAAGGATTTGGCTTGTGGAACAAAGCGAACAGAGATGAGACGAGTTGAAGAGGCTGATCAATCACTGGACGGACGGCGTTAAAGGGGCCGGCGCGAGGAGGTAATGGGACGTCATGCTTCCCCAGGTCCTGCACTGCCATCTGCCACTGCCCTTGATGTTGGACAACCGTAATGAGCACCTAACATTAAGCACCACTGTACTGTATGTCTTAATGTGGTCAATTAAGAGGTCGATTTTAGAAGGTTAGACTTTTACAACGTACTGTCTCCATTTGAGGTCGAAAGGAAGCTGCTGAATGTATTTGGAATCTGTTTCTACTGTAGAAGTGGGCCAAGGTAGGTCACATAAAGAGCAGTGAGAACAAGAGCTTCTTTAACCTTCCCTATTCCCAGAAGTGAGACAGTAGAAGTGCACTATCGGGGCTTTCAGGAAAAAACAAGTGCTTGAGAGTGCTTTGTGTGAATCTAAATATAGCAAGTAACTTTTTTTGGTATTGAATGAATGGCTTGATAATTGGAATTAACCACAGTATTTAATGCTTGCTTGATTTCCCCCCAATTTGAACAATTTTTGTATCTAAAAGTCTCATGTTTCTAATGCAATATCTTGGGGTTCCATTCTGAGACTTTATTAAATGACTCATAAACTTTAGATACAAGTTGACGATTCATATCTGTTTTAAATTCAATCTGTAAAAAACACAAAACACTCTTCACAAAGTGTGTGAGTGTAAAAAGAGGAATTAAATGTCTGTTCGATAACTATTTAAAAAAAAAACAAAAAAAAACATCGAAATAAATGTAAACCAATTGTTGGATGCGTCTTGCTTGTTATCACCCTTGCCAAATTGTTGACAACAACTCTCTAATAGGCTCAGCTTGAACGAATTGACAAGCTTTTAGTAGAGTTAAGATTAATAGCTCCCGGGGTGTCTAACTGCGATGCCATATGGATCATTACATAAATAAATACAGTTACAGCTGGTGCAATACTCAAGAGAGTCATCAGGGGTACGGGGCAAATTCTGGGCCAATCATCTTGCTGTCTGACTGCCTTTATAGCCCCATTTCCACCAGCAAACCAACCATAATGTTATGAGAAATGATGTCCAATACAAACCAGGCCTTCACTGCACACATTTTTGACATGGCCAGAATTGATATTGTACACTCGCAAGGACACAGACCGCCATCAAGATTTCATTATCGCCATCTCACAGCGCCGACAGTCAATGAACTTGCTACATGACTTTTACCACCCAATTTGTGCGGGGCTTTCATGTGCTGAAAGGAGCACGGGCAACAATGGAGGAGAAGTGGAGGCAGTCTATAAAAGTTGCGCTCATTCGAAAGCACTACAGAATGGTGAAAGACGGTGCGTTGGAGACACAGGAAATTGAGACACTGTAAGAAGATTAAATGTAGTTATATACACTTTAGAATGGAAGGACAGACAGTAGAAAAGGGAAATCAATGAAAGGGAGACAGGTGGGAGAGGTCAATGTTAACTGCTTTGGTCCAGTGTTCTCCCCAAGACCTATCACGGCCTTTCTGCCCAGTGTAGCGGAACACACAGAGCCGTACGCAGCCTGCAGAGTGGACAGGCTAAATGGAAAGGAATAGTGGGGCTGTAAGTGGCTGCAGGACGGGGAGAGGGGTGACGCCGATGTCTCAGATGAAAAGAGCCGGGGGGAGATTGCCCTGTTGAGTCATGGCGCGTTGGAATGAGTGGAACTATAGCAGTGAACAATGGTTTACTTCTTCTGCAGTGCCTGACATATTGTTCTGTTCCTTTGTATTCACATTTAAACTCTGCTTGGTGTTTAATAGTTTTATTTCTGGGCAGTTTTGTAAGTAAGAGCTTATACAGGAGGAAAGAATACACATTTTATACAATAGCGTTTTTGGCTTATTACAGCAAATACAGCATTTTAGTAAGAAATAAAGGATTTCATTGTCAATGCAGTATTTGTTTTAGTTGAAAAAGAAATATGATAACGAGGGACCCATCCTTGCCACATGTGACCCTGAAGTAATGCCCCTGGATCACTTGGTCGCAGGTCAACGCTACTGTACTATAACTAGTTTAGAAAAAATAAATACTTTGTTGTAACACATACTAGGGACTGGCTTAACTGTCTCTCTGATGGGAGGAGCTAACGACACTGAAACTTACCGATGTTACCCCACCCACTTACTCCCTTCTCTCACTCTGATGTTGAACCATGATAGAGAAAAAAAAAAAAAAGATATTCAGTTTTCGCATGGTTCTCGTCCAACGGCGACTGCGATTGGACAGAACTGTATGTCCCTGGAAGTCCCCAACCAACGAAATGCCTTTATCCGTTGGTTTCCCGATGACGAAATTAGGACTGTTGTCATAGCAGAAAGCATATATTTGAATGGTGAAAAGCCCTCATAATGTCCCCCAGAACAAGAGGATGAAACAAATGTATAGGTAATATCATTAGTGTTTTTTGTGTTAGTTTGCCTTCCCCCGACCAATGGTAGTTTTTACAATATTCTGTATGAAGTTAAATTAAGACATATGTATATAAATCAGTAAAAGTGTATTGTCAAACATATTTATAACCACAAATATCTGCTACTATAAGCCAATAAACAGAGCAAAGATAGTTATATTTTGCCCTAGTTTGGAGGTTGACAAAGAGCCTGAGACCAAACAGCATAATGTCTGCGGTATTGATATTTGCTCTTAACTTGTAATGGCTTGGTGTCATGAGATGTTTTCAAATAAGAAGTTCAGCTCCCATCCTTCAGAGTCACTCATGTTTGATTGACAGAATCCCCAGCAGAGCGAGGGCTGACAGAACTGGAGGAATCCTGTTTATTTGCGCTAACTTCTCCCTATACTTGCCTCCCCTCTGCTTATGAGGCCAGAGATTTCTTATTTCTTCTCTGCAGACATCTTTTATTACCTCAGACAGTTTTATTTCACGCTGCACTTTGTGTGCTTTACTATAAAAACACGTTATTTTCTTTGCACTATTGCCCTGATTTGGAGCTATAAATTGGATGATAGCTGCCAAGGATTGTTTCATTTAAGTTCTTATGATGACATTTACTATGACGTGAATGTAGCTTGTTTTTATCTATCCATATTTTTTATCCTGGAAACTATTTGAGCCTTAGTTACAATGCACTATATTGGCCAGGCATTTTAAGAGACACTGACAGACAAGCACTAATTCCTATATGAACAATGGGACTGTTTAAAAAAGGTAATAATTGGAGAATTGAACTCAAAACCTGCAAATTAAAGTTTCTCAGATACATGTAACTGATATCAGATTCTGGTTTAAAGACATTTACTGTTGCATTTTACATTATTTGTTAATTTATTAGCAGATTATTAATGACGCTTAAAGGCAAAATCCTTATATACTCGACAAAAACGTATATAAATGTCGACCCCGCATTACCCCACAAGACTTTTTCTGATGCTCAAACACATTTTTCAGGCTTTTGAAAATAGTATTTATCTATTCTCTGTAACAGAAAAGCAAACTAACAGACAATTTTACACCTTAGAAATTTCTAATTAGCAGTGAGAGGGATGAAGTGCGTGCGTGCAGAAAATACGTTATTTTTGTAATTAATGATTCATTATAACCTCTCGATTACGCATTTTTTGTAATTGTCAGGTGTAATAATTGTAATCGAAAGCCCTATTTACATTTTGATCTAAATCTTACATTTGAAAATCATCTGAAGACTACCCCTTGCCAAGGCAATGAATAATAGAAACGACTTTATCGACACACAAATCCCCTCAGCCCTCCACACTGCCCTGTCTTGTTTACCCACAATTCTCCCACTGTCCTAAAAATACATTACTGACAGCAGGAAGCCACGTTTAGCTGATGAGCTGTATCAAAAACATCTGTGGCATTATTAACATACATCAGGGAGAGTCCTGTTCACTACACGTCACTGGGCCGAGCGTTCTTCATAGCTTCATATGTTTACCACGCCTAAAAGATACAACTGCAGAAAGGAGCTTATCTATGTTCTTATGTAGGTTAACTGTCTGAAGATGTATCCGTGTGCCGCTCTTTGTGGACTGGTGTGTTTTGGTCGAATCACCCTGGTTTTCCCTTCTAATCTCTAATCCTCTGCACAGCTGGGGCCCTCTCTGCGTTTGAGTATGTGTGTGTGTGTGTGTGTGTGTGTGTGTGTGTGCATGTCTGTGTGCACGCTACTCTGTGTGCCTCTATATGATCTGTCTGGGCTATTCTTAACTCGTCTTGCTGGAGCGATGTAAATAAGGCATTAGCTTGCAAACAAGTCATTAGTATATGTATTTACTAGGGCAGAGGAAAAATACATACATTCTGGCACAAAAGGTCCAGTAAAGGCGAGATGGTACAGGCAAGTTAGCTCTCTAAACATAAGCGTTCAACCTGGAAACAGCCAAACTGTCCAAAATCTGCTTCTAAAGATGTTTTATTATTTTATTTAATCTACTTGCGTCCATAGATTTCTCTGGGACATTGTAACTTCTCCCATTGAGACGTAAAGATCATCCATACACACATACAACTTTTTTGACAAATTGTAACAAGATTTTTTTTTTCTTCCCAATTTTCAGTAAGATCTAGTTTACTCAAAAACAAAATATGATTTCCAAAATTCCCTCTGTATGTTTTTTGCAACTGATATTTCAACAAAATTAAGTAAAGAATTTAAATTTGGCTCTATCAATTTTTCATATTTGAATGTTCCAAATATTTTACATTTTGGCATTTTTTACACACATATTTCTCTATTTATATATGAAAATATGACATGATGAAAAACTTGTAATATAATTTTTCTTGCATTTATGTTAGTAAACTACACAAGAAGTGTCAAATTGATATCTCTAAATTTAAGAGTTCTTCCAATTCACCTGCAGTGTCTCGATATTAGACACACCACACACACTAGTCAAACTGTCTCCAAATATACATTAAAAAATACATATATGTATTGGAATATGCTTGAAATGTTCACTACGCACACCTTTTTCCACAAATAACTGCTTTCGATCCAATGCAATCATTTCATACTTAAAAATATAATTAACATCTGGGATTTTGCGTAATTAATACTTTTTCATCTTTCTAGCCCACAAAATATTTCCTCATCCTAAATTAAAACCTTCCATCAAAACTTCTGGTACGCGCATCACTGGTCCGTGTTCAAACCCTATCAGATCTCATCAGAGTTATGTTAATCAACTCTTTTGATGGAAGATTATCATGCACATTTGTTTGTCATTCTTGCTCCACCGCCTCCACCGTGGCTGAAAAAATAAGACATTTTTGGTAGAAAACTTCCTCTTCTAAGAATCTTGTGATCCTTTTCTATAAGCGTGGGTAAAGTCTGCCCATAGGAACAGCTCGTGCCTCTTCACTACATTGTGCTTTCCTGTGGTGTAAGTGTTCCTATGTGCACGAGGTATATATCAGCGGCGTGCGGTCAGGGCAATCAAGGCAATCAGTGACATTTTATGAAGAGTGAGCGAATCGGTGGCTGTTTTGGACCAACTCCACTTCAGGGAAATACAAGAGGTTTCTTCAGGAAAGAAAAAGTCGCCGCACTCCACTGGTACATATACAGTGTACAGTGTGAGCAGCGTGGCATGAACACTGCTGACCACATCACATAATACCCCACTTGTGCCACTTCCAGCCTTTTACAAGTTTTCCAGGTGACATTGTGTGCGCTCAACAGGCATTTTTGCACCTCTTCAA
The DNA here is from genome assembly GCA_015082035.1 of Chaenogobius annularis. Taxonomy (NCBI): domain Eukaryota; kingdom Metazoa; phylum Chordata; class Actinopteri; order Gobiiformes; family Gobiidae; genus Chaenogobius; species Chaenogobius annularis. The sequence continues at coordinate 2,226,078 of BJKM01000063.1, read as the reverse complement.
TGGAACCAATGAATTCAATTTTGATTCAACCGCTTGTGGTGGAAAGTAACAAAGTACAAAAAGTGAAGGTACTGTACTTGGGTCATGTTTTTAGGTATATGTGCTTTACAGATTTGATTTGTTATACTTCACTACATTTGAGAGCAAGTATCTGTTCTTTTTAATCCACTACATCAAGTATTTTTCCACATGATTTGAGACCTGATTTTTGTTGACCAAAATCAGTATGACTTTCTAATCAAGGTCATAATTTATCTTTTTTTTTACTCTGAAGTGCATTTTTAATTAGTAATTTAATATTTTTGCATGCTTGAATTTGGTACTTTTACTTTGAGTTTGCGGTTGTTGGTTTTTTGCTTCAGTATCTGTACTTTTACTTCAGCAAATGGAGTCATTCCTCCACCTCTTGTAACCGATTGCCTTGAATAAATAAATGACATTTCTTTCTACATTTCTCTTCTTTTTTTTTCTTCTTTTCTTGTGCTTTTTTTTTGGGAGGGGCTTTTTTTTTTTTTTCTTTAGAACATAGATCTACAGAAACGAAACAACAACACCACAACAACAACAACAATAGAAATGACAGAAAATATAGAACATAAGGCGAGTAAAGGAGTAAAAGTAGAAAATACGGGAATTTATTTTCATATTTCTCACACCCTTTTTCCAATGTGCTTTTTTTTTAAACTGCAAATGGCAAATAAACTGAAACCGACCTCAAACTGAAAGTACGTGAAAATATTCTTCAAAATGTATACGTCAGATGGCTTGAAGCCCAGGGGTTAAGTACAGCAGGTTGGCTCAATCTGTATGATTTGCAAGTTTTCGAAAACGTTCTCACTCAGCTCAGTTATGGCAAGTGTCCAATGCCGTCGTATCTTCAAGTTCAAAACATTACAACATTTACATTTGGCAGTATAAAGATTTTCGTCTGTCAGCACATTCCAAAAATATATATATATATGAAAGCAACAAAATACAATACACACAATTATCATCGTCAAGTACAAATAGTGCCCCAAAAAACAAAACAAAAGAACTTTATGTATCAAAGTATCTCGATTTAGTATTGAATGCAGATGTGAAGATGTTGTTTTGCTTCTATATTTTGCTGAAGAACTTTATCATTTTTCATGCTTAACGTTTTCAATCCGACTCAGACTTGTCATGGCGATTTAAAAATTCTACCGGTGCAGATTGCTCATGTTTGCCAGTTTGCCCGTTTGCCAGTCACACAGAACCATCTGGAACAGCTCTGAGAAAACAGTTCAAAACTTTTCCAGTCACTGTCTTTCCCCATTGTTTAGACAAGACGTTGAAAAGAAAACTGGAGGATTATGAGTCGTGTAGATAGCTGCAGCTCAGGTATATGTACTCACTTGATACTAATTCACTGAGTAGCTAACCTTAACCTTTGAAATTCTCACAAACTCTTCAGACTAACACAGATCATTCCAAGTAAAACCATTTTTAATTCTTTAAAGATGGAAGATTTGATTTGCAAACTGTGAAAGGAGGAAGTAGGTATTTAACTCAGACTTTTGTACTTTTTGTGTGAACTAAAGACAAATTTCCACTTTGATGGACAATAAAGTCCTTTGGCACAAATAGGATTCACACTACTCGTTTTGGCTTTGCGCACAGGTTTAGAACAACCTGTTCAGAAAGCTATGGGACGCAGGTGTCGTTATTTGTGATGTACAAAGTATTACAGGGCTCGGAGGTCTAATGCTTTACAATGTCTAATCGATACACCCTTTAACAAGACTAAAGTCAAGTACCCTTTACCTTTAAATGAAGACACTGTCATTCGACCACATTCTCTGGCAGACGAAAGGCTGTTTTAACTGGCGGAGTCTTTGTATCCGGATGGTTTGATCCGAGACGGGAAAGATCGTGGAGAAGTGAGAGTGACAAGCAGCAGTGGCAGTGGCATTTATGCAATGTTTTGAAAATGTCCCAAACCCCCCCACATGTCCCCCCAAATGCCCCAGGGTGACATCGCTTGTGCTTTCTTTAAAAAACTGAAAAATGCTGAAAAAAAAAGGGGTCTGGCAGACTGGCAGAGATGGGCTGCTGGATGGCAAAGCTTCACAACAGATTTCAGATCCCCACTCCACCCCGGGCTGTACTTATAGATTGTTACTTTTGGGAGCCTGGAATTTGTACATCCCTCTGTGGATCTGGTGAGATTAGGCCCACCGTCTTTCTGCCTCTCTCGACATAATTACAGCGCACCCGTCACAATGTGTTGGAACTCAGTGGTGCTCGAGAGACTCCAGTGATGAAACAGCACGAGGCCAGAAGAAGGGGAATGATGGGCGTGTGTGTGCGTGAGAGTGTGTGTGTGCGTGAGAGTGTGTGTGTGTGCGCGTGCGCGCGCAGTCATCACCAGATCTGGGTGTTTTGGAGGGGAGCTGTAGAGCAAGGCCCAACAGATGGGTTTATAATGAGGAGAACAGAATGATTTTGATAATGATGACCAGATAATTATAGTATCCGAGGAAGGGGAAGTAGAGGGTAAGAAGTAAAAGACACCACACCAAATATGAGCTGGAGACTTTATTTGCAGAGATTTACGCACTTTCAAAGATGAAATCAAGTGGAAATAATGCATTACATGATTCACAACTACTACTACTACTACTACTACAAACGCCTACTACTGCTACTATTACTTCTATTTTCTACTCGACAAACTGCTACTGATAATTTCAAAAGTATTAATGTGTCACTGTATTTCTAAGAACATACACCGTTACTGTTCATTGTGCTATTTCAAAGCTAACAAAAAACATAAAAATAATCTGCGTTAACGTATTTATAATGAGAAGTTGACATGCTTATTCGTTGTGGGCAAACTTATGATTTTACGTAGCATAAAGTTATTTGATTGATGGCGAAGAGCTCGTGTTTTGGCCTCTTTCCTTTTTGTAGACACAGCACGTAGGCTTTCAAAAGTTTACTCCAAAAATAATCAATTTGTTTGAGATTAAACAGTGTGTGAAATATGAAGGGTTATGTGCTGCTGTGCCCATTACTCTGCCCTGATCAAAAATAACACAAGTTCTCGCGCGCGTGGACGGAACGATCAAACACCTCAGAACACTGCTGTCAGTCACTCAACACGACCAACTCCCTCTATCCTTTCATAATGGAGCATAGATAAGATGTAAAAAAGATAATATGCTTATGCTAATTTCTGGACTTTTCTAAGTTCTTGTAATATGCCTCACTTATGGCCCCGAATCTAAACATTTATTAACACAAATATTTTGGTTCCTTTGGTTGTATTACCTGCTTAAATTTAAGGTACTCATTACTTTTGTAGAAATGCCAGTCATTAAAGGTCCACGCTGAAGGTGCTTTCCCTTCAGTGTTGCACAGTTTGGCACGAAACCCAGCAATCTCTATGGAGACAATCAGGTCACACTATCAGGCCAAGTTCCAGGTCAGATCTGTGGAGAGGAGAACCTGCACACAGTAAAAATAGGTGTTTTGAGGCAGAGCAATAAAAGCAGGTTGTAGACCCCTCACAGAAATGTTACTTAGTCAGCTTTTTATGTTAAAAAGCTGGCTTGGGGGCAGAATATCATATTCACCCATCAGAGTTGTGCATAATCGGATTTGCGGTTCCTATGTTTGTTAATAAAGTTACATTGTTTGGCTTGTACTGAAGTTTGAGCATGTAAAATAATAAGATTCTATCAGATTATTTTTCACTTACAAAAACAGCCTGAGGCCTGAGCCTGAGCAGAATTTCTTTAGTTAAAAGTTTTTTTTACAATATCTGATCTTTGAAACATTGTCAGATCCTTCACAAAATGTTCATCTCTCCATGTCTCCAAATACATATTGTACTTTGTATTTGTGATGTTTTGCTTTTGGAGTTTTGTACTGGAATAGAATTAGGTTCAGTGCAATTTAAGGAATAGAGAAAGCATTGTTCCGCCGTGCTATTGGCAACATGCATTAACTTTCATCAGGATCACAAAGAGCTTTACTTAGAACGCACAGTCAAATCCTTCTGCCAAAATATTGAATTGATGCACACATTGTTCCAGAAGGCACAGTTTTTCTATTGTCTATCACAATGTATTATTTTTGGACTGAACACAAGTGGATAGAGTTTTTGGTAATAACTTTCCTCAATTTAAGTTACATTTTAAGGTTGTATTGTTGTTCAGCCTATTTAAAGTTCAATTACAGCTTCAGAAACAAAAATAAACTGCTGTATTAAAGTGAAGGATTTTTTTTTAGCACAAAGTACAAATAATGAGGACTGAGCTAAGATTTGAACCAAAATAAACTAGACTATTAAAGATTCACTATGTAACTTTTCTGATAAGTCTTCTTGTCTCCGTGGCGATACAGTATTAGTTATGTACCAGGAATGTTCCACAGTATGGCTTTGAACAACATCTACCTTACGTTTATTCAATTATATATATGTATATATATATATATATACATACAATAAAAAAATGTAAATTAAAAAGCCTTCTTGCTTTGAGGGGGTCACCATTCCACAGATCTGACCTGTAAACTGGTGGTGTCATCTGCCTGTATGGAGATGGACACGTTTAATGTCTGTTCCAGGCACAGCAATAACAGCGTGAGGCTTGTTTTTTGTTTGTTTTTTTTAAAAAGTAAGGAAATTAAAGATTTGTTCTTTTATTGTTTTGATGTACATTTCAGTCCCAATTTAAATCCATCTTGGGTTCACACTTGGGCCTAAATTGAGCCCAGTTTAGTCATGATCTGGATTTGGTTTAAATCCTGTTTTAATCCCAAATTTGATGTGGTGAATGTTCAAAAGTATGAACGCACCCTTAACTATCTACAGTAAATAACATGCCATTGATTAGTAACCACAAACTGCAAAAAAAAACATTATTCTTCATTCAGTTCCATACAAACAGTACAAGAGACTGCTGGAAGAACAAAGGCATAACATGAAAGTTTAAAACACCGAGATTATAAAGTAGGTTGTTTGGATGAAAGTGCGAGGTGTTGCAATGGACGCTTGGGACAGAGACGTGAGGGGGGAAGAGGTGGAGTTCAAAGCGTTCAGTGTGACAGTAATCCAACAGAGACAACATGTGCAGGTCAGAAATTCAAAATGGTGGAGTGGTTCGAGAGTGTTCATCTTAATCATGGGGGCCTCTGAGGTGACTCTTTAACTTCTTTTCAACCCCTAAAGTGGGTTGTCACAGAAGATTGTTAGCAAAATCTTGCTGCTGTACAATGTTCTGCTTCTTTTCTCATCAACACCAGGTCCAGGATTCACAGAGTTAACATGCGATACTTTGCTCACAGAGGTACAGCGTAAAATGCATCCCGAAAGTTTCACTTGTTCCACATTTTGTTATGTTACAGCCTCGTTCCAAAAAGGAAAAAAAAAACATAATTTGCCTCAAAATTTGACAGACAATACCCAATAATGACAACCTGAAAGTAGGTTGTTAGAATTATTTGCCAATGTATTCAAAAAAATGTAAAAGCACATGTACATTGACTGAATACTTTCTGGTTGCACTGTATTTGTGGCTTTCAGCTTCCTGTAATTGCAACATTTTGAGGACTATTCTTTCCCACCATTTTGTTTCTTTTTTTTTAGGGACAAATAACTTTATACCACTTGTAAAATCATCACATTCATATTTTGTTTTTGGAACGTTACACAGTATACCATTAATCTTATGTTGTGTCATCTGTAGACAGCGCAGACACATGGTTGTTGATATGTTCATCACATTTGACAATGAGCAATAACTGTCAATATCTAACTTCAACCTCTAGTTTCGAAAGAACAGTTATTAATGTAGGATTTGTGGCCCTTGATGGAACACAACTAACATTTTCTTGTCTTGCCTGTTGTGCACCTGTTGTTTCTGGTGCATTACTGTCCAGAATAATTTGAGCTTTGTATATATATATATGTATAGATTTTATCACGAGGTAAATAGCATGTATGCAACTTTTGGCGCAAATTGTAAATGACAATAAACACAACAAAGTGCTAGACAATTGAATGTTTTCTAACAAAGCTCTGGTGTTACTCACGTGGTTGTCGGTCGCCCAAAACAGCCCTATTTTTGCAATGTTTGGAGGCTAACGCTAACGCTAACTCTCCAGTAGAAAATGCATTGGTGCTAAATCAAGACCATTCTAAAACTATTCAGTAAAGGTCCATTTCTGTCCTATTTGTTATTTTTTTTAGCATCAATACTTTCCACTGAGTATCAAAATTGAACATAAAGTAGTATCTGAGCATCAAACCAGCACAATCTAACAGCTACACAGAGAAAAGGTAATGCTAAATATAGAGCTGGCAGAAGTAGAAGTCAGTGGGTGGAATACTAATAAACTAATTGTCATACAACACATCGAACTGCATGATGTTAAAAAAAGGCAATAATTCAGACATTTTTAGAGCTACTTTGGTCCAAAGTTGAGGTTGCGATTGTCTGAAAAATCCTTAATTGGTAAAATAATGTGAAATAGTTAAAGTTTGCCAGTAGCTGTGTTTGCAATAAGTGCCCTTGTCCGAGTGATGGAACGCTCCCTAATGCGGCGTGAGGCTCTGCATAAATGAATGGGACAAGTGGAAGTGTGCTGAGTATCAATTAGGTAAAGTGTTACACAAATGCTGCCATAGTCCATTGGATACTGCATTACAGACTTTATGCAATCATTGTTATACATTAGCAACAAAACTTTCCGCAGATCCAACGCTGCGGTAGCCAAGTGGTTACATAAGAAATTCCCCACTTGTTTTTTCTCTCTCTTACTTTATATTAATTTCATTACTGTAACTTGAGTTGCATGCGGTCTGATATTACACATAACAATATAACCAAAGTTGAATTGTTTCATCTCTGTCTACCCTAATTTAATTCTCTCAGGGCATCTTTAAAAGGTTGTAAGTGTGTGAAAATGTTTGCAAACTTTATTTTCCAATCCAGGTATAGGTCGAATGCTTCTACTATAACAATGTGTACAGATCTGATTCTGGCGGCTTAATCTGCAAACTCCGAATGGATATCACGCCAGTTAATGCAGCGTGATGTTGAAGTTTTGCCACCCGACTTTTTTAAAAGGGGTACAAAGTCTGGCTAACAACTTCAGTTGGAATAAATATCAACTTACAAAGAAGCCTTCGCAACACAGTAATGGGCTGAAAATAAGCAGTACTGTTACGTGCATCGCTTTATGTAGAAGTCCCTTTCAGTTCTCCTGATGTAGCTTTTTGCAGTGACATATGGCATAAGGCTGGCTGTATATTTTCTTTTGTACATGGGGCTAAATCCTCATTTAAAACTCCACTGTGTATGTTTTGAAATGGAACCCTGACTGCACAAAGCCATTAAAACATTGTAGAAAGCTGAATTCCATTATAGCCATCTTTACTTTCCACTCGGGACTTCAGCATAAACGCACATCCTCCCTTATAGTACGCTGTCGTATCCTCTTGTGCATTATTGTTTTGATGCTCTTCTGAGCCAACATCCTCGTAAACAGAAGCGCCGACAATTAGGTGTCAAAAATATAATTACCCTAGTCTTTTCCGTGACTCAAAATTACGCACATGTAAAAATATGTTTTGAATGCTGTGGGTGTTTTACTTTAAGATATAAACTGACATTAATTGCAGATGGGAGACAGCCGGCTTCCACCTATGCACTCAACGCCATGTTTACGATCGATATATTAAAAATGCTCCACTGCTGTGCCACTTTAAAAGAAGAAACCTTTGCATGTGTGGTGTTGTTAATGATGTTCTTGCAGCTTGTTAGTTCAGATAACTGGAAAATTCACTGCCAAAATGTCAGAATTTTCCTTAGCTGCACACTTTGTAATTCTTTAACTACGACATAAAGCTGTCGCCTCCAATCCGACACCACTTTGATCCCTGTTCGATGGGTCGCGCAAAGAAGTGACATCATTTGTTTGTCAGTGGCTATAAATTGAGATGTTAAATGTATTCTCGGAGTAAAATGTGTATATGTTTCTCTGGCTATGAATTTAAGTGCTATTTTGATATCTTTGTTTAGAACGGTGACTTTGACTTTAAATTGGGAAAATGTGGTACCAAAGTTACAGAGCACAGCAGTATTGATTGTATTTGTTCAAACTACTTATGCCTAACTCCTAGTTCTTCTTAGGAAAACACTTTAAATCCATAGTTTGTAAAAAGGAGCTATTTAATAAGGATCAAATGAGACTGAATGATACACCAATTCATTTTAAAGGGCATTTTATTGGATGAAAACTGCCAGGAATAGACAATATTATCCCATAAGAGATGCTGTTGGATGAGATCCCTGTGGCTAAGACAGTTGTTTGTCTATCATAGTGCAACATTAGAGTGCGATAAGAGAGCAGTGATAAACATGTTCTTCACTCATTGTACAGGGCCCGAAAGGCACAGGGGCAGTGCACATAATATGTAAAGTATTCTATTTACTTCATGCACACTCGTTTGAATAATCCTATTTCCTGATGTCATTTGCCTAAGAAGATGAATACATAAGTTGTGTTTATTTGGGGATTTATATGAGAATATCTGATCAACTGCACATGTTTAAGTCCATAAACACTGCACTTGGACTGAAATTGGTTTCACTATGATGACGTTGATTTGTTTACTTGCCAGCTGCTAAAATGACTGTCTATTTACAGTATTTTCTTATGGTTTATTCCAAATGCTGAAAGCAATGGATGTGCAAGTGCTTAAACGAAGTGCTTCAACCTTAATAAAGTGTATTTTCCATTACGGTCAAGGTACACTTTACTGTCACTGTAGGGAAATATGTCCTCTGTATTTGACTCATTCTTCAAGGCCGCTGAGGCATCTCTCAGGAGCAGCGCGGGAACCCATCTCCAGATCTTGAGCTCGACTTGGATTTACCTTTTGCATGTTTTGGGTTGATGGGTGGAACCAGAGGAAACCCACCCAGAGAAACGTGCAAACTGCACAGAAGGGCCTGGGAATTGAACTCGGAAACTTCTTGTAAACAAAGCTGATAGTGATTATCAAACAACCACTTTTGGTTAGTTGGCCCAGATTTCGACAAAAAATGTCGATTAAAAAATACAGGTGGGTGATGATATATGAAAAAATATATTTGGGATATATAATAATATCGGAATTGCTGTTTTAGAGAAAATGTTTATATTCGGTATGAAGTATTTAAAAGGCTCCAAAATATGCTGTGTATGAATACAAATATGACAAACTTGCCAAAGTTTTTTACAGTCCTATCAAAAGAAGGCTAACTTGTACCTACCTCCTGCTGTCCTCTTTTCCAGGTGTGTGAGCACCTCCCTCTCCTCTGCTGCCCGAGCCCTCAGCGCTGGTCTTCATGTTGAGCCCCACCACAACACAGCACTGCAGATAGAGGTGAGCCGTCCACTGCTCTTATTCTGGACTTTAACATAACTCAGGGAAAGAGAACTGACCCCGCTGGGGACTGTGACAAGGAGCTTACACAAACAAACCTGAACACTTATTGGCTATTAGGCTTAATACAACTTTAATGAACCCCATTGGGAAATAAGTAGGTTGTTACATTGTGTATTGATATTTTAAAATGCTTGCATACACATTCCCCTACTTGACTTGCTTATTTAAATGTACTGAATGAGACATATGTACTGTTTTATGATGAATGGTATGTACATGTGTGCATTTCTATAAAGACACTGCTAACATGCCAGCATGTAGAAATAATGCGTGGTTGTATAACTAAAGATAAAATGTGTGCAAACAATTCCCGAAAGTGCAGAAAACTGCAGGCTACAAAAAGCGTGGTTCACAAATGAAATGGTCAAACAAAAACAAAAACTGACCAAGTTGCATAATTTCCTGATTCGTGTTGTGGATTGAATGGATTTTTGATAACAACTGACTGACAGAAAAGACTGCACAGTTTTTTAAATTTTGAATCTTTTTTTGTTTTTGAAGTTGTAAAAAATATTCTTGGCAGCTCTTGAAATGTACGTGTTAGGGTGGGTAGTTCTAGTTCCAACTAGTTCCAACTAGAACTAGTTCCAATTCTATGTAATCCAGTTTCAGACCTCGGCAAGTTCTTTCACGTACTTAGTTGTACGTGAACCAACTTGCAACTGTTAACACTAAATTATACAAAAAATAGTGACTAATTTAAACAATAAAACATAAAATGTCATCCAATTGTTTAAATTGTTTGACCCAATGCTAACCATATTAGTTTTGTGTTATGTGTGGTTTATGTAGATATTACCTGGACTCAAATAACCAAAAATATCTACCAATGGAAACATAAATTATTCAATGTTTGTCCACAAAGGATTCCAACATAATGATTGACAAATGAAAGAAAAACATCTTTCGGAATTGCAATTTTAAATGTTAAAAACAGTATCTCATCCAATGATCTTTGTTGTGTGTTGGAAGGCGTTTGTCTCTTAAAAACAAACACCACCAACACATGAAAACAGCACCTTTTGAAATGATCAGTCATCGGTTCCAACACAAATTGTCACAGCAGAATACTAATACTAGACTAATAGTCATTACTTTAACCAAACTGGTCTCCTGATCTCCAAAGTCGGACACTTTTCACGACCACCTTTGACATATATAACTTGTACCGTATTTTGCGGACTATTAGCCGCTACTTTTGTCAGATGTTTTGAGCCATGCGGCTTATTTAGAGGCTGCGGCTTTTCTGTGGTTTTTTTCTTTCACCGCTAGGGGCGAACTAAACCGGAATTGGAATCAAAACTACAGAAAAGTTAAGCAAAGAAGCAGATGTTGCTTTTTTATTCAGCTAGCAAATAGAACACGGACGACAAATTACCAACTATAAATTATTTTCAAATTCTTGCCGCATCATTATGGAACCCAAACGAAGAAGTTCGTACGAAGCAAGTTTTAAGCTGAAGGCCATCGATCTTGCTAGGAAACCGCGCGGCTGCACGCAAGCTTAACATCAATGAATGTACGGTGAGACGCTGGAGGGGAGAGCACGATGGAGGGGGACAGCGGGACGAGCTCATGCGATGCCAAAAGTCAAAAGAGTTCTGCGGCCTATGCAAAAGGTGCGGCCTATGTATTGTTTTATTATCGTTTTTTTAAAAATAGAGCAAATGCGGCTTATATAGGGGAGCGGCTAAAAGTCCGGAAAATACGGTAAGTATTATAACAATTATTTGCGGTAGGGCTGCACGTTTTAGGGACAATATATAATTGCAATCTTTCTGACAAGTATAGCTATTGCGATAATATTAACAATTTATCGTTTAATAATAGGATTCTGTTGAAAGTTCACATTTTAAATGTGTCCATGAGGACTGACATAACTAACTAAATGAAATGTATTTCAGAACATGTTTGCACAGATCTAAACTACAGACTACTACGCAGAAAAGGCAGGATATTTGGTGGTATGTGGAGGAATATTTGTATATTAAAATAACAGTTTTGACGAGATTGTGATTAATTGTGCAGCCCTAATTTGGGACTTTGATGGATTCTGGAAAAAGCTACAGATATTGTGTATTTAAAGGTGCACTATGAAACAATGCAGGTGTCTCTATTGAGATGTTAGTGCCTATCTATCACCATGGAGACAAGCAAGGGACCCTACCAGGCCAAGTTACAGGTCAGATCTTTGGATAGGCACCACTGCTCTCAGTAAGAATGTAACAATTTCAGGCAATTGAAACAAGCAGGTGTTCCAACCAAAAAGTTACACAGCGAGGGCCTCATTTTTGTGTCATTCAGACTTTTTTTTAATATGTTTATCTCCTTCTACCCTCCAGACCCCGCTGCTTCTGTAGGTGTTTTTGGATCCATTTTCGGCCAGCCAGAAATATTTTTACAGCCAAAAAACACAAAGCGCCTATAAATCATCTTCTTGACTTAAATGGTTTGTGCGCCATGGAAACACATTACTATTGTAAAAAACGGTGTCTCTGCTGTCTCAAATTTAAATATCAGCTGTTATCTTCACTTTGTCTGGTGAAGTCATTTCAGGTTATTTCAACCTTCTTTGCTCTAAACATATTTTACATTTCGAAAAGTGAAATAAGTAGTTTTATTCAGCGTTAAAACAAGACAGTCGTTTGTACAGTTCAGTTGTACCACATGCTCTCACCATTAGTTAAAATAAAATAAAAAAACATCCAAAAATGTAATAAAAAAGGGTCTTGAAAAATGACTTAGGCAATTATGCTATGAGGCTAACGATAATTCACCTCTGTAGTTGGTTACATTTTATTTTATTAGTTAGTTATTTATTTTTTTCGTGTATTTATAGCATGGAAGCTCTTTGCAGGCAAATCATGTCCACCATATTAGCTCTGCACAGCTTGCACTAAGTTTCCAAAGTGATGTGAAAAATGATTTTATTTCTGTGGCTGTGAAACAAGACTCTGTAGCACTGTTGTTTTCTCTCCTTGCTCCAGGCTCTTCTCTTCCATCCTCACATTGTTTTATTTGGTGCCATTGCCCTAGAGAAACATCTGCCATAAGGGGTTTATTTTGGCCAGCAAACAGGACCAATATGATGGATAGAAATGATCTTTTTTTTATAGAAGTAACTCAAAAATCCTTGATGCCAATTTCACTCGAAGTAATTACACAAGACTTGCTATCTCAAAAAGCTCTTATCTACTAAATGTCTGTCTCTTGTTATCTTGTCTTCTTGTTATCCAAAATCTTGACTTGACTTGTGTACCCTGCTAAAGATCTTCAGATTTGTGGGAAAAAAAATAGAGAGATGATGAGATGAAGTAAGATTACTTATCATTCAAATTTGCCACAAGACCGATAAGCGCATTGACTTTTTATCTCTAAGTGTGGGTGGCAATTTTATTTTATGATTCGTGAACATTTTGACTTTGCAGTTGATGTTTTAAAGCGAGACATATGGGCGTGATGATTTGCAAGAGTTTGAAAATGGTCAGCTGTGTTGGCGAGACAATCGAGTCAGATTTTTGTAAAAAAAAAAAAAACTTCAATAGATTAGTCATGATGGATTGAGTCATATAATAAAATACTTGTTCTTGTGATGTTTGGATTACTTTAGCAGTTTGATATTTTAGTGTTCTCTAAACGTCCCACTTTTGTGAACTGAATCTTGATTAGAAAACCTGATCATAATGTGTCGGAAATACAACTCGGGTCACTGTTGTGTGGAGATGGACGGAAATCAGCCAATTTTTATGTTATATCAATTGGGCTCCCAAATGAAATGTTTTACTGCCAGTCGTCCACGTGTGTTAGATGAATTGAAAACTCTAAAGAATGTGAGAGTGAATTATTGTGTGTGTGTGTGTGTGTGTGTGTGTGTGTGTGTGTGTGTGTGTCTATGTTTCCGTCCCGGATGTATGGAAAGGTACTGACCCCATCCCCCCACGACTCCCAACGGGAACAAGGGGTAGAAAATGAAATAAAATGAATGAATGCCAGTCATCTATATCATAAGAGCAACAGATTTGCGCAAGAAAGAACAGACACTAGTGTTTAATTATCGACGTAAAAATGGTAGGATGTTTTCCAAAACAAACAACACTTAACATTAGATTTTGAGAAGAACAACAACAATACTTGGTTTTAGCTAGATTAGAGGTGACCAAGTGATTTTATAATTACGAAATCGAAATCCCGACTTTCCCAGACAAAAGCCAATGAACGCAAACAAGGCATGACCTCGACTTCTCATCTCGGAAACCTGAGCACCCGAGGACCAAATGAATGTACGTTTTCTGGTGATACTTATGACATGTTTGTGTTGTCCTCGTTAATAAAAAAAAAACTGCATTTAGCCCTATACTAACAGGGGTCTCGCTATGTACTACTAAAACCCAACTTCATTCCATATTTTAGGTAGCGTCATCATTCAAATAAACAAGTCTTAGTCTTAAGCTTCAAAACGCTGTGTGTTTTATTACAATCAGACTCATATTCACGGAGAAATTAGTTTAATGAGGAAGTGAATGTAGACGCGCCAGAATAAAGACACACGGAATGTGCGGTATACAGCGATCTATGGCCATATTGAAATTAAACTTTCTTGGCCAGACCTGACTCACGTGTCGCGGCGCGAGCCGCCAACACGTCTCAAGCCCCTCCTCACAGCGTTACCATGGAGCTCGTCTTATTATAATAACTAATATTATAGTTAAAAATAGCTTCAAGTGAGGCGATTATTTATTATTATTTTTATTTATTTTATTTATACAGGGAAAACCCAATGAGAAAATGTCTCTTTTTCATGGGTACCCTGTTAAAACACAACACAAAACAAACAACAAACACAGATACTAAAACACAAAACATTCAATAAAATTAACCAATACATAAAAACACATTTATACATACAAACACATTTATACATACAACTTATACATTATAAACTCAACCTTCTAATACTTAGTCTAAATATTATTTTATTTTCAAACTAGTCATCTGTATGAATGGGTCTAGTCAAGATAATTAATAGATTTTGTCTTCCCTGATTTATATTGCACGTTTATACATAATAAAATATTATTAAGTGTCAATAGTATGTTTAGGGTGCACACTGTGTAATGACTGCTGTCATGATTACAAACATCACTGGCCATCACATGGCATTTATGAATCAGAACTAGCCATTTCAACATGTTTTTCCCCTCCTCATTTTACGTAAACATGCCAACCGAGGCTCTGATGCACTCACACCTGTAATCCCCCTTCTGAAAACATACAAGATTTCCTTTTGCTTCAGTGTGCAGCTGGTCTTGCAATGCTGTCCACTCACACGATGTCGTCTGATGCCAATTAACCACAACAAATCTGAGTATACTGCCATGAACCTGAATGTATCAGGGCTATTTTGCAATGTTATTTTATGTTTACATGTCTAAATTGTTTAATTCAAATGTGCAGATGACAGGAAAAGTGGCATGCATTAAAATTTTGCACCCAGCAGTAGCTCACGCTCGCTGACAGATTGCAATTACTGCCATTATATGCAACACAATATACATTCAAATGGCGCTGTACTTTTCATACCTCTTATGCATATTCCATATTCATAGTGGTGTTGTATTGTTTGATGTGTTTTTGAAGTAAGAGTCAAGATGTAAACAAATCCATGAATTGTGTGAAAAGTGTGACATACTAGTAGTTTGTTAAGAAAAGCTAAAACTAAAAACATGGAAAGCTCTGTCTAGTTCCAAGTGAGGAACTTTTGTCATTTCTCAGAATAGATGAAAGAAAATGGTCTGAAAGTCTGAAAGGGCATCTGGTGTGAAATGTTTGTCATATTAAAATAATTTAGAGTAAGGTTTAAGACTACAAAGAAAGGAACTTGGCAGTATACGCAACAGAGATTAAATCGATGTCATTAAATGCTAAATGAATACTTCAGCACTCACTATCCTTTTTTTTAATATATAATTAATTGTCACTTTAAAAATACATATAACTCATAACAAAAAAAAAAGAAACAAGACCAAAGGGAGGAGAGGATGAAAAATAAAAAGGGCAACTAGATTAAGGCAGATATAAAGTCCATTTACGGATTAAGTCCGAATGTGATTTTTATTTCCATTTCATGTATGTCAATTACTATGTCATTCCAGTCCCTGATCGGCGGTTCAGTTTGCATGATGGCCTTCTTCCCTGCCGCCAAAATTTGCTGCAAAAATATCCATCTATTGTGTCCATGGCAGGAGTTTTGAGGCCCTGATACATAGTTCATAGTCAGCAGTGCTTTGTTAATCTCAGTTCAATATTTCTGAGCAACATGACATTCCCAAAACACATGTTAAGGGTGGGCCACTTGGAAACCACTATCTCTCCAACATTTAGAGATAAATATATCCTGATTTGGCCTGTCCTTGTGAACAGTGAGCACTTTGACATGGTGTTATGAAAAAACGTTGTTGTCCAGATTATTAATGCATTTATATAATTGTCTTTATCTTCAGATTGATTGATTTTTCCCCCCCTTTAGATTTGTCTAGCTTTCATTTGACATTGCCTGTGCTTTTATTAACACTGGCCAGAACCGTTGAACTGAATTACCGGTATATAAGATATTGTTCCAGTGCTTTGTCAAAGAAATAAACACTTTGCTCTCTGCCACCGTCTACTCTGTTTGAGGCTGAAAAATGCATTTGGGCGCACAAATCTAATGAGCTTATTATCATTATAGCTCTTGCAAAATAAAACTATTGCTTCATGTTTTGCTAGAGAAAGTTGAGCAACCCCAATCCTCTCCCCACAGCTGAGCTCTTAAGTGGCACATGCTGCAGGCTGGTGCAGAGCGAATCATATCCACTTATGAGCGCATCATTCTTCTTTATGAGCTGGAGGCAAAGAGGTGCTAACTCCTCTTTAATACTGCCTTCTCCTAAAATAACTGTAACATTTCCTAACTCTGCCTATGTGGTTATGGCTACTTTGTGAAAATGTTACATATGGCCAGACAAAACGCTCCAAATACAGGAATAAACTCTATTGAAGAACAGAAATATCAACCGGCCGAAAAGGTCTGGGAAACTGGAAGTGAACTTTTCGGATCCAATTTTCAGTTCCTTGGCTCTAAATATCTGCGCCAATGAGGGAACACAACACAAACAAACAGTGCAAACAAAGCCCACGGCTGCTCCCTGCACATACAATAAGTAGTCCTATCTCCATACTATGTCCAAACAAAGCGCAATGTATCATCTTACCAGTAAACGGAAGGGCTGAAGAAACAACGGCTCCAAAGTTGCCTCTATATCCACCAGATAATACAGTCTCCAATGCAGGAGGGCCTTGTGTCAAAAATGTGCACGTTGTGCTTCATAATAAATTCACATCCAGTCACAGTCTGGAGTGTGAAGTTGAAACCAAATGGATAATGTGATAAATGTTGCCATCATGCTTGGTCAAGGTACTTGTGTAATATCACAGTTTGGAGTATGTTAGTGTAAAAATGCAGCCAAAGGGAGGCCGAGTGAATTTGCAGGGAAACGAAAATAGTTTAGTATATTTGCAATTTCGGTGTATTTCCTCATTTGTCCAGGAGTGTTCCATTGTACAAAAAGATTCATTTATAGTCATCTGGACACGACGTTTGGACTCTCATCCAACAGTAATTTCCAATCTAGTCTGAGAACTCAGATATTTGTCCTACTCTGAGTAGGCCCAGCCCACCAGGCGGAATCTCATGATAATAGCCTGTCTGTTGACAGTTTTTTTTCAAACTAATCTTTGTACCTTAACTGCCCTGTAATGGGCCACGGCTTCTCCCGCCCTATGGCTTCAAAACACTATTGTATATGATCAATAAGTTGAACCATAAACCTCTATTCCAGTTTAAAGAGGGATTCTCTTTTTTAATAACTTAACACTTAACACTTCTTTCAACCATATTTTCTCCTGCATAGAATCTTCACCTCACTATCTTCAAGAGAGTGGTTTGTGGTTTTAAGATGAAGATGCTCTGCACGCTGTAATCCTTCTTGCGGTGAAGCATTAGCGCTAAGAACTGCGCCAGCTTGCCACCTTTGGTACACCCTGTCCCGGGACAACAGATGGAAACTAGCATGTGGCTAAAATCTGGCATATTTAGTATCATATGTTCATTAATATGCACTGTCCCTTTTCTAAATAAATACAAATGTAATAAAAAAAGAAAATATTATCCCACGCTGCAACAACATCTTTAAATCAATATACATATTATCCCATCTTCGCCATAATCTCCCGCTTCCATCAGGTAAATGTTTCAAAAGCTGTGTAGGCTGCCTTTGATTACACTGTACTGTATACTAAGAAAACAAAAGTGAAACTGAATTACATATTTGTCCATTTGATGTGTGCAAATAATTTGTTTTTCTCAGTCACTTGTTTGCTCAGTGGTTCTGAGTTACAACTGAACAGTCCGTCCTACGTTTTGAAATAAGATTCAACACAATAATGTGATTAAATTCTGGAAAAACAGTTTATGCAACATTTTGGTTTGGTGTAAAAAAAAATAAAAAAATTAGGAAAACATTCAGGAACAGGTATCAAAAAGCAGGAATCATTAGGTATCAAAAACAAATCTAACGATACCCAGCCCTAGTTGTGATATTATTGTTATTATATTATTGGCACAAAGTTTAGTGCGCGTAAATTGTTCTTTTGTCTCATTAGGACCACATACCCAAATGCTCCCCTGGTCACCTCTACACACCTGTGCTCTGAACTCTCCTTGAGGCTGCCCACAGCAGAGCCACAGGAACAGGGAAACACACATTTGCCTGTCTTTTATAACGCTTTGCCACAGTCACTAAACTGCTGTCACATGTCTGTGCTTATCATGGTAAAGGTAAATAAGGTAATAGATAACCACCTTTCGAACCGAGATAAATGCAGAATCTAAATATTCAGCTGAAGCGAAGGACCATAACAGCCATGTAATTCCCTAATCTAACTCTGAAAGCCATAATCTTCATATTTCTTCATTGCAATAAAACTATATTACCATATGAAGGTCATATAATAATATTTTTATGGGGCACTCTGTGTGCCTCTTTTGTGGCAGGAGGAGTTCAAAGCACAGCCTAGAGCTTGTGTGCGTTCAGGTCTCTGCAGCTACAACTGCTGCTCTTCCCGAACAGAGGAGCCGCTCTTCCCGAACAGAGGGGCCATTTGTCCAGAACAGAGGAGCCGCTCCTACCTGTGCTCGCTCCTGTTCTGATGGTTGTGCAAATTCTCATTCGTTGAATCTCCTTATTTTTATACACTGCTTGTCCCCAAAAAAGTCACCACTTGGATTCAACTAACAAAATACAGTAGGTGCGAGCCTCCTACTGGATAACTGCTGCATGGTTGATGAGTTTCAGCTGCAACACAGTATTTAAACCCAACTGATGCAGTGAGTGACTTCTCATTTCAAACTACTATCACATCTCGTGGTTATGGAAAATACGTATGTTTAAGAATGGTCAAATCATTGGCAGAGAAAACATCTAAGTAGAAGCAGAAACTAATCTACTACAGATCTGAACCCCAGTTATAATCTTTGGGATGAGCTGGAGAAGGCTTTGTGCAGTGGTCACTCTCTCACATCATCAATATAGAAGATCAACTGGTGAAAAATAATTCAACACTGGATGGAAATAAATCAAAGCAGAAGCTTACTGAAACTATACCACAGAAAATGTGTGCTGTAATCAAAGCTAAAGGCGGTCCTACAAAATTTTAGGGCGTCTGCCCCTTTTTTTCCACAGTGACTTTTGTTTGGACAGGCAGTGTATATATATATTGTACCAATCTCGACCATTTCCCTAATGTAGATAGGGTTCTTTCAGCTCTTTACATAGCAGCGCTATCACAGCAAAGAAAACTGATCAGAAGATAGCAATGTTAATGACGCCTTGTTTGAAGTAACCTGAAAGTAATTCTCGTACATGGAACATGAAGAGATCATTCCAGAGTGCACTGAGACCAGTGCATTAGTGAAAAGCCATATATCACTGCAGTCTCGACCTCCTCAACCCTCAGGTCACTCAATTCTCCTTTAAGAAGAAGCATGTTTTTACAAAGTAAATCTGAAGGTGATTGAGAAAAAAAAATAAAGGTAGATTCAAGATGGCCGCTTAGCTCAGACAGCTCCGTCAGGCTACGGTTGAATCTGTGTGAAATATCCTTCTGCACTATGAGTTCACCTGGGGAGATGACTAATTTCTGCGTGGGAGCAGACAGTGAGCTTGGAGCTTGAACACTTATTTCCTGAAGATGCCAAGGAACCCATACAAGAGGGTATGAGGGTCTTTGCTCTGATTATGTTGTCTACAAGGCGGTGCCACAGGGCTCATTTTTGGGGCACCTCCTATTTATCTTGTACATCAATTACTTGGGTCAAAATGTCTCTGATGCCAATATGCATTTTTATGCTGATGATACAGTTATTTACTGCTATGGATCATATGGATAATCATCTCTTGCGCAGGCCATTGAACCCCTGCAGAAAGCTTTTGTAGCTTCAGTTAAAACTCGAAGGTGCCACAGTCTGTTCCAGTGTCCAATCTTGAAGGGAATGTCCTAGAAATGGTTCATGAATTCACCTTGGTGGTTTTGATTGATGGCTCCCTCTTTTTTAAAGCACAAACTTAAAACTTAAAACCTAGAACCTTATTCCATATTAGTATACACATATTATATGTGTATGATAAAGGATTCCTGTACAGTCCTTACTGGCAGACGATAAATAACTGAGACATCTGGCGAAAGTGGAGAATCCCTGGCTAAAATCTGTGCTTACAACATGGAAAAAAAATCTTAAACTGGTTGGTTTATGATTAAGGTTTCATGCCAAATAGCACCAGTTTGAGATTTAAGGTCTGGATTAAGAAAATGTATACATGTTTTATTGCCAGATTGTAAAAGAAAAAAGCTTTGATATGTTGAAGGAATCCTTTGGTCTGGAGAAACAGAACTTTTATAGCTATTTACAAATAAGGAATTATTTCAATCAAGAAATAAAACAAAGCAGCATCCATTATAACCTTCTGAAAAATGTCTAAAGAAATCAAAACTTTCAAGAGGAAAAAATATCAAAAAGCATAAAAATGCATTTATAATCTGGACTGCCACTGAACTAAATATATTCAAATCAAATGAGAGAGAGAGGCTCATTTTTTGATTGACGGGCGAAGATCGGGAAAATATATGTACTTCACAATGGAAGACCATTGAATGATAGAGAACATGTGGTTGCCAAGAAGTAAACCATTATCACGTGTTCTGGGACTATCCTGTTACACAACAGGATCTGTTTGGACAGAACTCACGACACACTGCACTTGGCATACGTGTGCTGTGACTTAACCACTTGACCACATGGCAGCACAACGGAACATACTTATTAAAGCTGGAAAGAAGGCCCTCCCAAATAAAAATTATGGATGACACAAAACGTGCTAACGATTAAGGAATGGACCGACATCATAATCAACGTACGCAAAATAGGGGGACTCAATCTGAAAATGGGCAAATTTGTCAGACAGTGGACTAAATGGGACTTCTAATTTCGATGTAATGTGCTTTACCCTTCTTTTCTTTGGATGCCACCCCTTTTTTTTATTGTATTTGTTACATATTCTGTCTCTCTCTGGTCCTACCCTTTTTTTTCTCTTTTCTTTTAATTAATGTTCTAAAAATAAATACATTTTAAATCGTTATTAAAATCTACATCCCCCTACACTGCCTCCTTTAAGTGTTTATTGTCAAGGTCGCTTTGCAATAGCAGCAATTCAAACACAGGATGATCAAAAGACACAGAGATCTCCATATTCCCAGAGCTGAAGATGCTGCAGACTGTGTTGATCGTGTTGCAGTCTTAGTCGCTCGGGATCCAGGCTCCCACTATTTTACAGAAATAGCACATTTTTGAGCAGGGACGCAGTCTAGACAGAGAGGGACGCAGGGGAGAGCCAAGGTGGGAAGAGATATCGCCTCATCTGTATTTTGGATGCATATGAAGGTCAAGTTTTAAAGCGATTCAGAATGTGTTGCTCTGAGGAGAAAAGCAAAATGTTCTTCTTGTGAAATGAAAAATAACTTAAGGAGTCATAGAACAATAAATGTCTCAATGAATTGTTGCAAGGAAGAACTGTTCTGTATGGGTGCGTGTGTGCCCAGTGGCGGTTTTTGGGTGGTCGAGGTGGGCAGCCGCCCAGGGCAGCATTGCTCGAGTGGTGGTAGTAGGACGAGTCAGGTGAGATGCACTGTGCAACGCAATTTACCTTCAGTTGTCACGCCTCTACTGCCCTGTCATGCATCCTTCAGCCTTTCCTTTGTCTGTAGTCTCTATAGCACCCCCAGGCTCATGTGTGCCCTTTGACTGTAGTCTAAAGCCTATATTATGGGCCCTGTCCCAGCTCCTCATCATTGGGCCAATCCAAGACAGAGCGGGAGAGTCAGAAGCCAGGAATATGCCATGACACTTGTAGAAAAAAGATTCAGTTGTAGTCATCTGGACTCTGTTTTAGATAAACAAAACGTTTCGACTCTCATCCAAGAGTCATTCTCAATCTGTGAGAATCATCCATCTCATCCAACTGTTGGATGAGAGTCAAACGTTTTGTTTTTCTAAAACAGAGTCCACATGACTACAACTGAATCTTTTTTCTACAATGGAACACTCCTGGACGAATGAGGGATTACACCGACATGACGCTTGTGCGTAAAGCTACTGCTGCTTAATCAACCTTGCCAACCTTAGAACTCTAAAAACTTAAAGCTACTCAACCTTAGGAGTTCTTGGAGAACATATAATCATGGATCTGTGATTATTTATTTACCAATAAATAGTAATTAAATGTATTATTTATTTATGATTTATTATTTATTGAAAAATGGCATTCATTTAATTAAGGTGCTCAAAACATTTTGCTTTGAACAGGCTTTTCCCTCATAATCTCATCATGCCGGTGATTTAATAGTGACACTAAACATGAGGTTACTCAGATTAACTCTAGGCCCTGATGGGAATAAACACCAAAATATAAGAATGAAACATGCCTCCATATGGGAAGCATTCTCAGCAGTATTATTTTGTGGTATTGTATGACAGCATGTCAGTGGAAAATATTATGTCCGTCAACACAGGGCATAAAAAGCTACCCTTGAAGGACTGAAAAAGACTGAGTTTTGTTGCGGACAGGGAGAAGGCAATGATGAAACCTGGAAATAAACAGAGTAATACTGAAACTATATAAGACATGTATTGTTTTTTTGCTTTTTTTGGGGGGGAGAATGTGATTAAAAGAATGAGGTGAACATATGGAGACTGCATCAAAAATCTTATCAAGATGAATGCAATTTTTGATTACTGTCCCTATGTCTACATGCTGCATATATATTGGTTATGTAAAGATACAGCAGTATAAGTGTAAGTAACTCCACATAAAAACACTAGCAAAAATATGGGCAAATGGCTAACTGAAAGGCACCAAAAGGGAGATGGTGAATGAATATGCTTCAGAAAGAAAGAAATGGATCTGCGCTGAGAGCAAAGGAGTCATGTAACAAAAGGCCCATTAGCAACAGTGTACTCGGGTCTCAGACAGAGAAAAGGACTGTTGCGTGTTTGGAGGTTCTATTGACAAATTTACACTAAAGGTTTGGGGCAGCCTAGCTACATGTCAGAAGCTTTGTGCTATTTTCGGGTTACAGACATCGCCGCAGTTTCATAGTCATATTTTCTATTTGGTATCTTCAAGGTATCTTTCTAATTAGCAGCAGAATTACTGAAGAACAAGGTTGACTGGCAAAGTCAACCATTTACTATACAAACAGTAGATGGTGGAAAGATTTTACACATTTATGCATTGTTTGGGATAATTTAAAGCTGTTTGTGAAATATAGTATTGGTAGATAAGGTTTCAAATGTATAGTTTATCTAGACAACATTTTTTGGAATCGAGACATTTTGACTGCCATCCGGAAGTCATTTTCAATCTGAAGGTACTGGTCTGAGAAGTTAGATTAAAATGAGGGAAGGAGTTATACCCCGAAACCTGTTTACTTTCTTTGCACTTGTTTACATTCCTAATTCAACATCATTCTAATCTCTTGTACTGTAAGACAATACTTGGTGGATGAAGATACAATTTACCATCTGTTTACAATACCTCCCACAAACCTTGGTCAAAAAAAAAAAAAAAGTCAAATTTGAATCAGGTACCTAACAGCTAAGAGAGGAAGGCTGGCAGAGAGCAATAGAGCAGAACGACCCCGAACTTGTCTAGAAAATAAAAATGTCCAGAGCAAGAGTGCTACTACTCTAGGTCCCCTTAGGGCAGTATAAATCCTAGCTTCTCAGACCAGTACCTTCAGATTAAACATGAAACATCTCGAGTTCAAAAACATTGTCTGGATGTCCAGCTTTGAAACCTTTTTCTACTATGGACAACTCATAGATGAATGTCGTATTACACAGACTAAAACATAGTATTCATAATTAATTCAATTGCAATAGAGATATAGGTTAATTACTGCCATATTGTGATATTACTGTTAATATAAGCCCTGTGCAGTGCATCAATTTGTGATTCACAGTCCAGTATTCAGTAAAGAAAGCAATATCTGCCCTGTATCTATTTAATCAACCACAGCAGTGTATCTATGTGTGATGTGAAGTAGGTTGTACATTAATTAGGCAAATTTGACTTGATGCCTTTTCTAATCCAGCATCATACGTTTGTGGATTTGCTAGGATTTTTTGGAACTAAAATGAATTATGTATTTCTACCATGACAAAAAGTGAACTCGGCTGTTTTTATTTTCTTTCAAAATGTATCCACTATCTTGGAAACGTAACAATTCAAGCAAACACTGCAGAAGATAGACCATTTGGACAAAGATAGACCATTTGTTGTGCATCTCCAATGGTCTTATGTGTTGTGGGAACTGCTTACAGAGGATCAAGTGCATGGAGGAGATTGCTGAGCATGCATGTTGGTGGTCAGAACAAGGTTACCATAAAACTGTGTTGTTATCTGCAACGCACAGATATGCTCTTCATCATTACTTTCCCACTATATATCCCCCCGTTGACAAGATACTGTAAAATATGCACAAGTATTTAAATATATGAGTACAATTTAAATATGCACTCAGGAGGGGGGTACGCTTTGCCTGTAATGATCCACAGTACCATTACAATTAAGAAATCACAGGTCAGGGGTCTCATTTCCAAAGCATGAGTTAAAAAAAAGTTACATATGTGACTTTCCACTTTTCCATTAGTTTTATCGTGTAAAATTCTTGGCCAAGCCCTTTCTTTGATGGATTGCCACTGCAAGCTTTAACTCATGACATTTTATTTCCTTTCAGCTGCTCAAACTGGAATCCGATACTATTGACGTAGCATTCATTTGTCCTTTACAGTTTTACCATTGGGTCGGAGGTGGTAGGTCCCAGCCGACTCAGGGCTCACCTCCAAATCCATGTTGAATTCAATTGATGGGCGAGTCACCAAACACCTTGACCTGTATGCAGAGAGGGAGAAACTATTTCCAAATACGGACCACTGTCATAATGACTGGACATGTAAATTCAGGAAAGCAACTGGCCAAAATCCATAATGTTTTTGCTTGTATTAGTGCTTGAGTTTAGTACTATTTCCTGAAAGATTTCCGTAGTGACACTCTTAGACTTCCCTAGAAGTCACACTTTTTTCGGGGATTAACCCAATAAATCCTCCAGGTATTGTTCTGAATTATCTAAATCTTGAATGCGTGCGTAACCTTTCTCGTAGAGGGTATAAAACTTGTCTGTTTCCATGAAGATGTTACTGCTTTGCCTAGATATATTGCACAGTAATGGAATCAAACTTAATTATCTCCATGGAGACAAGCAAGTGATGCCACCAGGCCAAGTTACAGGTCCGATCTGTGGAGCGGCGATTCCGCTCACAGTCAGGATGCATGTTTTTCCAACGTAAGTTTGAGCAACACTTAGATAAATGCTTTCTAAATAGGCTTTAATAATAATACATTTTGAAGTGTGAGATATATTGCTACATAAAACATCATGATAAATGATAATTTTGAAACTATTCCATTAAAAATAAACCAAAAGCAGGATCATCCCAGTAAACCCTTTTTTGGATGTACAGTGTTAAAAAAGTACAAGCTGCTAAAAAGAAAAAAGCCAAATGAGACACTTAAGTAGTCAATTAGTGCCTATAATGAGAAATATAACTTACTTGTTTTACTCTCTGGAGCTCAAATCATGTGGCGCTACACTAATTTAAAGGGCCTGTACCTGTTTTTTTTTTTTTATATAATAATGTAAAAGCTGTTTTGCCCAGTGCAGATATATTGTAAATGCATATATTCAGGTCAAAATGAGACCACAGCACTTTCTCTGTATCTAATTATGAAGCGTTATATTATCTGCAAAGCTGGAAGTGTGCCGTTAACATGCTAATGTGTGTTAGCTTTGCAGTGACGGCAAAGCTTAAGATAGTCAAAATCAGGTACAGAGCCTTCAACAAAAAGTTATACACGATAAATATTGAGCCACAAAACATATTGTTCCAGCTCTAACTTATTGAACAATGAGTCGCTAAAGTAAATATTGTGTCAGGCCTTGATAGATAATTTGAATGCCATATTGCTTGTTTTCGTGAGGACACGCAGGTGCTTCAATGCATTTGATGATTTGCAAATAAGCAAGAACCTGCTCTGACAAATGACTTTATCAACATAAAACATTATCACTAATCTTGATTCTTACAGACAGATTTATTAAACGTGTTATCTTGTAATCTTCGAAGAAATCAAAAGCACATGTCCAGGAGCTGGGTCCAGTGGTTCCCGGTGACAGATGCAGCCCAGTCATATTCCAGCTGAGGCCTCTTGCTATCCTGCCCAGAACCTCTGCACGATTCTGTTATTATTTCAAAGTGTGAACCGCAAGCTTCAAAGGCTGCAATGAGACTGATCCACGCTGGATACAGAGAGAAGGTCGAGGTAGGGCACAGAGCAAGCAGCAGGAGCCAAGCAGGACGAGTGTACTTCCTCGGGGACATTTTGCGAGGACAAATCTTGACTCGGTGCGCTGTTTGCTGTCACCGTGTCGTCTTTTAAACACCACATTAAGCTCTGATCTGTACATCTGTGCCGGGAGCAGATCAACTATTGAAAGATCAGAAAAGACTTATCAAAGATTTACAGTGAAGCGCGCTGAAGATTGTGGCGCAGTGTTTTTGATGTGCCTGTGGATGTAGAGCGTGTTGGAAGTGGCACACGGTGGATATCCCATACGGACAGGCTATTAACGCTAATGTCTCTCATATGAATTGTGTGTTCAAGGTTAATGCTGGTAAACACTACAATTATAGAACAGTTTGTATCACTGATCAAATGGGTGCTGTGGAAAATATATTATGCCTTCTTATTGAATTAAGACAATAAGGTGCAAAAAAGCTTTAAGCCTTATTTATGTTTTGACGGTCAGACTTCTCCCTGTCATTAGACTTATCAACAGTTGATAGTTCTGGCGGATCCATCCGACTGACCGCCGCTTTGTGGTGGTCTCTGGAGTCCCTGGTGTGAGTCAAGAAGAAAGCTCCCTTCAAGGGAGTCCCTTGTCTCTGTTGATGGTCCGTGTGCTCTATTACTAGTTTCAATTGCCTTTCTAATCCTTCATTTGAGTTTGAACTCTTCTGTTCTTAATATTTTAGCCCTGTCCCAGTCCATGATATAGTTTTTCCTTTCACATTTGTTAGTTAGATAACGGGTGCTGTGATTTCCAGATTGTAAAGATACTGTGAAGTGCAATCACAAATGATAGTCACAGATTTAATACTGTGGGTTTCTCTGGTGCAAATCTCAGTATGCTCTGTCTGCTTTGAACACAGTCAGGGTGCTGTTAATACAGAGACATATCAAAGTGGAATAGTGAAATTCATACAAGATTCATTCCTGCTGAACTATTTTTGAGATGATGGAAATAAACCTGATAATAAAACCAGAGGCAGGAGATGAATGATGTAAATTTGGACTGAAGGATCACTAAACAATCTGTCATTGTTTCTATGTATTACTGCCTTATTGTGCAATCTTTTTGCCATTATTCTTTATATTCCTGTTCTGTAATGCAAAGGGCCATCTGCTAACGCCAAAGGCACTGTCATTTTGCATAACAAGCGTATTTAAATTCTTCGGTTTAAGTTTTATGTTAGGCGATGTTTTTAGGCATGCCATATGGACTAAGAAAAGAACTTCCACAACTGCAATTTCCTTTTCTTTTTTGTCCTTTCTTTTTTCATGTAAAATAACTCAAAGCAAAACATAGTCAGAGAGCATACAATCGTTTTACATAAATCATGTGGTCCACCATAGTCATTCCATTTGGTCTTTTAAATATGCCCACTTTCATCTTACATCTGAATGTCATTTTTTTAATTGATCAAGCGGATTAATTGTACAAAAAGGAAACATACTAGTGGTTAAATATCCAACAGTCAAGAATGATACAAGGACATTGATCTTTTGACATAACATAAAGCTGTTAGTAATCTCCCCATTCAGCATTTCTGTAAACCTTGCATACGGCCTTTGAAACAGCCTCCATACACTACATCCTGTCATAAAAGTGGAACTATCCTGTCTAGTTATCTATCCATCCCTCCAAATGTTCACCAACTCCCATAAATTCCCCAACTAACACAAGACCGTCCTCACACATCACATTGCTACTGTTCCGACCGGCACACAGAAGCAAACAGTTTGTGCTATTTCAGCTCACCACACCCTCCTTTATGCACTCTCCCTTTCTCCCTCTGACAGCAGCAGCAGAAGCAGAAGCAGAAGCTGAAGCCCTCCCCATTCATTACTTCTGAGATCTCTGGACCAATCTTGCACTTTCTCACAGCCCCCAGACACTCACTCTCACTACTCCCCCACAACCATAACGCACCCTCTTCCCACCTCCTCACTCTTACCGTCACCGCATCATTGGCTGTTGCTAAGTTACAGGCCCCCACCGCTTTTGCTTTATTTCGGTTGGACGTGGACAACCTTGGCTTTACCAGTGTTTCTGACGGTTCTGTAGGTTGTCTGTGCTTTATCCGTTCTATTGCCACACACTTTTGGTTCTTGATTGCAATTTGAATTCTATTAGTTTGGGATTGTGTTGTTCTGGAAGTGTGTGGGATTGTTCTGTCGAGTTTTACATCATAATTAAATAATACACTGGAGTACAAGCATAGTAAGTACGACATGCATAGTATCTAATGTAGCCGTGTAGATGAAGTGAACTGAGAGTAAGCTGAGTAAATTAAAATACTTAAGAACATTACTCACTGAATTATAAGTTATATCGTTATGCCTTATTGAAATAGCCATCTATGTTTCTATTGGTTAAAAATGATAAAATTAAAAATATAAATGCTAAATTTCCTCTTACTAGCCCTAAAACCCATGAAACCAAATTAAAACCATAAAATAAATCAGAAAAATAAATTAAAAAAACACAAATAGCCACACAACAGTGTAAAAAGCCAGGGAATAAATGTCGGGTCTTAAGACGAGACGACAAACTACAACAAAAAAACTGTCATAGACCTATTCATTTTATAAGTGATACTTGTTTTATGTTTGCACCAAAACTGCCATTGAATTGAAGTTAATTTTAGTTCACCATCTACAAAACAGACTCAGCTGAAAGTAAAAATTCCTCACCAGTAATGATATGTTTCATGTCATAATGTGGAAGATTTCAAGCATGGACACGAGTGGATGGCCGACATTTAAAGTGTGTAAAGTACAAAAAAACAAGCGGCAAATGATTCCTCCCTGATTTAAATTGTGTGAGGACCTTTCAAAGTTGAGTTATTGCTAGAACAACGGAGAACCATTAATGCCTGAAACCCATGAATACCACTCTTTTATGCTACAACTGTATAATCAACTTTTAAATTACCTTATTGTGATCTAAAAAAATGTTCCCCCCTTATACTACCACATGGAGCCTGTTTAATTTAAGTGAGCATGTTCTCAAAAGAGTTGACTCTGCAACTCACATGTTGTAGGCAAGACATAATAATAGAATCCACACATATATAAATCTGCATATTTATAATGAACAGCTTTTGAAACCCGAGTGTGATCTTAGTAAGCCCATGTTCCCATACACACACATAGGCCTGTGTTGTTTTTTTAATGCTGTACATTTTACACACAAGATACTCAACAGTGGTTCTGGGGCTGGTTGACAGGGTAATCTATCTCCATTGTGAGGTGCAGTGGGGAAAAAAGGCTGGATGGTATGTTAGTGAGGAGCCAAAAAACACAGATTCACGCACACACACAACTTCACTGCTGCACATGTATGGTTATGTAGAGCGAAGTGCAAAAGTTATGTCAGAGAATAATTTCCAAATGTAATGCAAGGACTAATTGTGGAGAGCTGGGATAGAGGTGAGAGCACTCTGAATAAATGATCCTTACACTTGAATGACATGCCATTTATTTTGTGCACCATGCGCGACACTACTACAGTTATACTGCGGTCTTTTTCATGGTCTGGCTATAAGTCACGATTAGCAATGACATAACATTTTAGTGTTGTCAAAAAAGAAACAACACGATTTTACAACTATTCATGTTTACAGTGAAAACCGTTCGAACCGTTAAAAAACTCATTATTGCCCTAGTGTGTGACCTGCTTTATGAAATCAAACATTACATTTAGATTTTTATTTAACTTTTTTGTGAATAACAATCACATTGAAATCAAAACCTGACATTTTATTGTGAATATTGATTAACCAAATAATCTTTATCTGTATTTGTTTGTCCTGGATTTAAAAATGACTCACTAACCCAAAAAATGTCCCTTTGTCCCAGCGCAGTCATTAGTGAAGGGGATGTTCTTAACACATTTTAAAACTATTTTTAGTAAATTAATTCTGTACAAGGTTCCATCGTGATTAGGAGTTCTGGCCAAGCTGTCTGATGGAAACCATGTTTTAAACATGCAAACTGAAACGGTTAGGAGATCGGTGAATTTTTCATCACTTGTCTAATTAGCTAATTCCCATGTGGACCCTTCATGGTTTCCTGACTTAATTATAAAACTGGTGGTAAAATCAGCCAACATTACCACACTCTTAGAAAAACTAAAATGGCAATGGCATAACTTTTAGAATTTAAGAGTTTGAGATATTTAAACAAGAATAAATGTTTGCAGTGTACGAAGACTATTCCTGCATATCACGTGGGTCAAGTACAAAACTATATGAACCGGCCACCCTTTGGTTTCCACACCACCGCACCACTATTACACTTAACAAAGATGTATAGTCTAGAACCGTGACCTGTCTCCACACATTCCAAATCGACTGTATTAACCAATCAGAGAAACACATGGTCCATTCATGAGTTTGGGTCAAAACAAACCTGCTGTCTTCATGTTGTTTGGGCTCCTGGGCACAATCTGATGGCCACATAAATGGTTTAGGCTTCATGTGTGGGGTCTGTAACACAGAGGTCTGAGAAACCGAGCAGATTTCTGCAGAATCAACAGGTGAAGCACTATACTCTGTTGGTATAGTTACATATTTTACAGAACAATAGGAAGATATTTGAGGAGAAGTCTTCTGCATTTTAGAGTGTGTGAACATTGACCAAGATATTCACATATATCTTGTTTATATCATGTGTCATATGTATCATATAGGACACAATACTCTACTGTGTACTTCCTCATTATCTGTAAACTGTCATTTTAATCCTGACATCATGCTATTACATCTGACTCAAATAACAGTTATTTAAATCACAGTTAAACTGTGGGAAGACTGACTCAGGATCCAAACAATACAACATGTTCTGTTTTGCCTGTTTCCCTGTATGCACCAAATAAAGACCTTGAGAACGATCCTCGCTGCCTCGTCGCTGTCTATAATAGACTAA
Organism: Chaenogobius annularis; assembly: GCA_015082035.1. Classification (NCBI taxonomy): domain Eukaryota; kingdom Metazoa; phylum Chordata; class Actinopteri; order Gobiiformes; family Gobiidae; genus Chaenogobius; species Chaenogobius annularis. Next base: position 2,194,629 of record BJKM01000063.1, on the reverse strand, counting down.
GAAAATTGTAAAAGGACTAGAAATAACTGCCTATGATGGATCGTCCTAAAATTGGATGGTTGTCAAACAGAAAGTAGGAACAACTGGAGAGCCCGGCAACAACACCACCCTCTAGAAAGAGTTTTGTTCAAAATGTTGGGACACATGCTGTATTCTGAATACTTAGAGTACTTTCACATTGAGTTGCATAGATTATAGTGTTTGTTTCACAGCTTATTATACATTTATTTATAAGATAAAATAACCTTTATCACAAATTAGAGAAGGGAAAAATGCTATTATTCCAACTGAGGTGCACTTAATTTTAATAATTTATTTTGAAGATGGCTCGTTATAAAAGCATAATTGTATCTTTATTCTTTTGTTCTTTTTGTCATGACATTTCACATTCAACTTTTTCTCATAATCTAACTTTAAAGACTGTGCGCCAAGTTATAAATCTGCTTTTTGTTCTTAGACTTGAAAGCTTGCAAACATTCTTATGTGCGTGTACTTTCATTATTTATGGATGCACATGAAGGGGTGTTAAGTGGCTTTGGGGCACTTTGATCCTGTCGTGTACTTGTGACTGCAGTGTGGCCTCATCAGAAGAGAGTCAGCTTTAATCGAGGCTTAGTCCTTCTTCAAACCATAAACACCCCAGTCTGCTGCTTACGATAAACACATTTATAAAGACGCCTTGTTTTCCTATTGATTGGCTGAGGAAATATAGACTGGAACCAGCTGTCTTTAATCTTCACAGGTGGGTCGATACGATCTGTGAAGGACATTTTTGGACTTTTACCATTTAACAGAAATTTAGGATGCAATTTGAAGACTTTTTGACTCACACTTTTTTGTTGTTAGTGGCACTAACTCTAGTTTATTTCAGATGAATAAATCTAAATCTAAATATAAGGCTTTACTTGTTAGTATACCAACCAGGCACACAACTGCAGGTGTGTTGTACATGTTGTTGTCCAACTCCTGTGTCAGTGGTTCCTGGAGCCCCATCCCTCTGCTGCCTCCCAGTACTCCGCCCCTGCTCTCTGCTAGAGCGCCCCCTGTCTGTGAGCTGGAGCCACACACTTGACCGGGGACAAAGTCTCAAGAGTCCAGACTGCAACACTAAAGCCTCAAATTTAGGTTAGGACAACTGGACGTTTTATGTGGCTCCTAGTACAGTTAAAATATTGCGAGCAAAGTGCTTCATAAGTGTATAGACTATGCATTTTAACAACTAAAATATGAAGCGGATTATAAGAAAATGAAAAGAGACTCTCTAAACTCTAAATTGTCCCTGTCATTGAGTTCTCCCTGTATGCAGCTGCACAAGGGGCAGGGCGCTCCTCGTGTCATTCTGCGCTCTTGGCACTTCCCTCTTGGCCACAGCTGATTTATTAAGGAGCAGGTTTGTTTCACCCAAATGAAATGTGCAAAGAGGAAACATTTGAAGCATGGGGCGCATTCTCCCTGTGTCACCCCAGACATCAGTCCTGTTGGTGCTGCCATAAGCTGTGTGCACATTCATCTCTCGCCCCCCCTCTCTCACGCACTGACCTGTTGCTCATCTCGGTGACTAATGGGGCAAGTGCCGGTTGTGATGCCACGTTATAAAATATTTTAATAGCCTAAACGTTTGTGCGCAGAACAAAAGCAGAAACTTAGAGACATAACTTGATTAGATTATGTTAACTTGTTCTCCAAACCGTGAAGATGGGCAGCCTTTTGACGCACAAATGTACCAAAGCAAAGATCAGAGAAGGAAGATGATGATAGAAGTCAACACGGAGTCAGACAACAAGAGAACAGAGAGAAAACTGCCTTTCATATGAGCCCTGAGAAGCCCGTGCATCAGGTCAGACGGAGAGAAAGAGCAGAGGGCGCGTGAGGGGAAAGCACACAGGAGACCAAATCTGAGTGCAAGTATGAGGGAAAGCATTGTACAAGTGTGTAAACGAAAATTCCCGCGAATGCCCTAAGTAGGCCTATTAGAAAGTACTGATATTTTTGGGTGTGCCAGCTCTCACAACATACAGCCGTATTTACTCTGAACTACATATGTTGAAAACCATGCATGCTTTGTGCTTTGTATCGATCGTGAAGTCAGAAGTATGTGCTGGGATTTCTTAGTGTTGTCTGTGGTTAACTCTTCTTTTCAGATCGTGACATTGATTGTTGTTGTTTTTGGATTATGCTAAAACCTTCAGGTTTTACAAACCTGGCAGCTGTAAAACCGTCATATAAATTGAGGCGAGTTTGGATTCAGGTTTGCAAAAGGGTTTGTGAGAGCCAGATACAAGTTGGGGATGCCGCTATTTAAAATCCAACATTGTCTAGTTTGTTAGAGAATCCAAAAAAAACTGCGTTCAGTGCCTTAAGGTTATGACTACATTTAACGTCTATATAAGGAACTTCTTTGTAGTTAATAGACCGTCCTTGGTATAAAGACACTGCGTTGTGTTTGATCCTTTTAGACCAATCTCAAAAACATTGGCTCAAACAATGCTTACGGATGCTCACAACTATTCAGATTTCCCTTGTTTTGGTAGCTCAATTCCTTTCATTATTTTGAATTGGTAGCTGTGTCCTGAAGCCTAAATCCAATTTGACGAGCGTAACATTTGGTAAGTCGTTTCTGACTCAACAATTTCACCCTGCAATATTCCCGACAGCTTCATTTTTAAATTACAGGCAGTGGGGCAACATTTCCTTATTCACTGGTTAGCGAAGATTGGGTTTCATGGTAGCCCTTTTTTTTAATGATTCAAATCCGTGGAGACTCCGTGGTTGACGTTGACCTTGATTTTCAGCTGCTCGTCTTGTGGTCTTGAGTCGAGGCACAGTTACTTCCTCACCTTTCTAAAGCAGGATACACTTCTTTTGCTGGTTATGAGCTATCAGCTGCACATTAGATTGCCATTCGAATCCAGGGCCAGTGGCTATAACGGCAAAGAGCGGCTGGTAACAAGGCCATACCTCCTGGTGCTGCTTCTATGTGATTATAAAACCCCCATTGGTGGTTATACACGATGGCGAGTAATGGTGGTTGACTGATCGCTATCATTCTCAACTGAATTATTTGGATGAAACCAAAGTGTATAGGATTTAATGGGTTCGAGAACACATTGATGGTGTGGCGATCCAATGAGGTGGTGCCAAATGTGACAACAGCTGAATAGTCGTTTTGCAGTTGTACGAAAACACAGATTTTTTAATTATTTTTTTACAACGGCCGCTACCAATTTGGGAAACACATTAAAGATACAGTGCAGTAAAAACAATGTAAAATGAGCACATTAAAAATACTAAGATGATTTTGGGAAGGGATGCTAAAGGATGCTTTATAATAACTCCTAAAGGTACTTTTTCCCAAAGAGGTTTGGTAGTTTTTCCTGGCCGAGAAGGAGAGTCTAAGGACAGGGGAGCTTGGGACATCTGTCTAAGGACAAGGGATGCTGGGACATTGCCAAGTCCCTATGAACATTGTTTATTTTGTTTCCACTGTTGCCCCTCGAGGCAACCACTGTTGTGATTTTGGGCGTTACAAAAATAAATTTAATTGAATTAACAAAATAGCTGTGGAAATTGATTGGCCAGAATGCGCATTAAATAAAATCACATTAACTTTAATAGTTAATGTGATTTTTGATAACATTTAGCTTATTTTATTAGCCTTATGTGATTTTGTCATGTATTTTTTTAAGTTCCAATGCAAGATTTTCATGTTGTTGTATTGTTGTTGCTGTTGTTGTTGATGTTGTTGTTGTTTTTATTTGAGACATATTGGAGTAATAGTGTAAAGATGAGACTTTTTCCCCTGCAACTCAAGATGTCTTGCAGCTTTAACGTTTCAAAGAAAGTTATCATGATGGAAAATTGTATGCAATTTTAAGATTTTAAGAAAATAAATGTAATACATTACAGTTTTTAAATAAATATGAAACGTCTCCTCGCTCATCGAGGACATACATTTTATTTTGACTCAAAACATAATGCAAGTGTTTTATCAAGAGGAGAAAACAGCATATTTTTGTATAGCAAATTTGTTTGGGAATTTCCATTTTTAACTGAATATTCCAAAGTGATTGAGACAAAAACAACGACAAAAGGTTTGAGCTAATCATTGTTTCTGCAGCGAGCCTTCCCTGAGTGGGAGGATGAAAAGCATAAAAACATGTACCACATTACCGAGCAGCTATTTTTAGTAAAATGCTGCTTGCTGCTTTTACAGTGCGGTATCTTTCGCAGATTGACGTGACATGATAGAATTTGGAGTTTTGACAATGCTGGGTGCCTTTGTGTCATTTTGGAAGGCGTAGTGCAATGTTTAAGTCCTCTCTGCTGGAGGAGACACCATGACACAGCAACAGCTAAGTGTTACATGTAAGAACTGGTATTTGATATTGAATTGCATGTCCAGAACCATTTCCTTGTGTTGTGTTACAGTGGGCAGTATAGTGCATTCTGGAGGTCTTGGTGATCAAGCCTCACCCATTACTACAATGTGTGTGGGTTACTGCAGGCGATCTTCAGTTACCTTTTTGGCTTTCTTGATCGGACCAAATTATGATCATTTAATAGTCATAAGACAAGACTTATTATTTGTATTATTTGTAAGAATTAGTCACGATGAAATTGAAATGGTGAATGGTTTTAAGATTAAAGGGCATTTTATGTCAGCCCAGCCTAAAGAATGTGCTCACATGGCCCTGACTCTGAGTTATAGGTTCTGGTACCCACAAAACCAGGAGCAAGCAGGAGAAGTTATGTGAATGAGTTGTGAGTGTTACCTCGAATTTACCCCTGGAGCTACAGTGACTAAGGCTGCATGCACACGTATATTTAAAAGTCATCTTCACGCCATTTAAACCCTAAACTGTTTTATGTTGCTCACGTATTACAGATGAAGTTTTGCAAACAAACCATGGCTGCATTCATTTTGCTACTTTTTGGCAATTTCCGTCTCCTTTCTTAAATTGTCCCTGCAAAATATATTTCTACTAACTTTTCTTATTTCATCATGAGTAACCCTGAGGACCTGGATGCAATGCACATTTACGTGACGATCATGTGAAGGGCTTTGGGAGTTTTTCGGGTTCCAATTGCCTCTTTCCTTTTTCCCTGCTGAAAAGCCTCGAAACGCTCCATTGATGAATTACAACTCCAATCTAACTTGAGCGATGCATAGCTTACGCCTGTTAAATGCGCATATAACATTGCTGGCGTAAGTTGATCGACTGATTAAACTCGATTCATACCTTAGCACGCGTACCTCATCAAGAAAGTTTCCTAAATGGTTCTTGCTCGTGTCTTTATTTCCCGCCTGCCTTCATGGATGTGCAAAACATGTTGTGCCATAGTAGTTGGATAAAGCCTTCATCTGATCCATGCAATCTGTGTACAACTTTACATTTACCTTAACCTGAAATAAATACTTTGTGTGTCAATTTTTGTGAACAAACAGCATGTAGTCAGTTTAGTGAATTGTAAAATAATTTTGGAAGCAGTGAAAGTGGCCATCCTGCTTTGTCAGGCAGACTACATCAGCACTATTGTATACCAGGCCAACAGCATGTATATTCTTTATCAAAGCTGCGAGCATCTATGTGATAATAGAAAGCATTATGTGCTCACAGCATTGTGTGATATGCCAGCGTCAAGCCTTTTATTACAGCATACTTACTTCCTTTGTCAGTTGAAATAAGAGCATTTTACGAAAGGGTTTGTGTGCTCTACTGCAATTTTGCAGAGATCTATTGATTAGGGTCTGCTTTGTGGTAATCGTAATATAAACCTTTGATATTGAGTCCACATTTATATATTCTCATCTAATACAGGATGAACTCTTATCTATCGTGGGATATAATAAAGACATACAGTCAAAGAAATAAACTAGCGTTGACTGGTGTAAAAACTGCAGATTAAACAACCCCTTCTTCATAGCTACATCTATATCGACATTTACAAAACCAAGGTCTGGAGAGTAGCTCACAATGTGGCCATGAAAAACAAATGGGCCCAGCAGTCCTTGTGTATTATATTGATGAGCAATGATTGGCCGCGCAGCCCAAGGTTCCAGCCAATTACAGAGAAAAGGTAAACAACAGCAGGGGCCCGATGCACAGGGAAGGGGGAGGCTGGAGGTAAAGACACAAATGAGTATTACATCCGACTATATATATACAGAATGTGGTGTATTTTGAGCCTCTGGAATCAATATGGTATGTATTATGCATATACTGTTTGCTGCTTTTATGATAGATGTGGCTCTTATTTAGCAGTTCAGTCAAAATGAATGAGTCAACAGCAGGAAATCAGATTCTTTCACACAATGTCAAAAATGAATGTGGTGTTTAAACCTTTATGCCCTGCGATAGAAGGTTTATAGAACCATCAAGTTATTTTATACACTTAGACAACCCCGACACTTCACACTCCTGCAATAAATTACAAACAAGGCCAAGTTTATTAATCCACATAACTAAAACGTCCAATGAATAACATAGAAATTAAAAGCGTTTTTTACAGATTTCTCTCAAATGCTTAACTTCTAGTGCTCTATCCCTCAAAGGTATCTAAGTCTCGGAGTGTTAAATAATAATAATGCAATAACTCATTAACAAATTGGTGAAGAGTTTAAATTCAATTTTCTGAAGACCCAAATCAATAAACAATGAACAATACAAAAGAGAAATATTTAAACACAAAAATGCATTCTTACTGTAAGCGGGCTCTCCTCTCCGCAGATCGGACCTGTACCTTGGCTTAGTGGCATGTTCAATGTCATTCTCCTCCGGAAAAGTTACACTAAAGCAGGGGTGTCCAAACTATGGCCTGGGGAACAGAGGCGGACCAATTTTAGTTTGGTTATCCCTTCCCACTCAATAACATCACATTGAATTTTGATACAGACCTCAATTAATGCTCCAAGTTGTATTAAATGTTCCAGTGGTTGTGTCAAAGCTCTGTAAAAGCACCAATTTGAATGACTCACCAGCCTGGGGGCCTCCACTGTGAATATATTTTTGATATGAGGCCCTCTGTGAAACAAGTGCGGAAACCCCTGCACCAAAGCATTGCACGGATCTTTCTTTGTTTTTCCACCCTTTGCCAAAGCCATCAATCCCAGACTTGGATAAATATTGTTCTTCACTTCACTGCACCAATATAGTCTGGTACAAAGCATTTATTCATGTTTTGTTTGATTCATGCCACTGTACATGCTGGCCCCTGTGAAATAAACATAATAAACTAAAAACGTACTGGCATTGCTATCTGTTTGGCTAAAGTTAAACTCATTTTGACTCTTATCTTTATGGCTGATGCGCTATAGCATTCTTACCTCACAGCAGGAGAGTCCCTTGATGAGAGGGGTCTTTTCCATGTTTGGTTAGGTTTCCTCTAGGTTTCTCCCAAACCCAAAGTGCAATTCTGCAGCTACTCCTAACCTACAGTAGCTCAAGATCTGTAGCTTCTGACTTGGACTCCCCCAAACACACTGGTTTGAACAAGTTTCCCTGTATGGGGGCGATAACAAGAACCTTACCAAAACAGCAAAACCTGAGCATTATCGCATTGGAGTCTAGAATGAGTAATCTTTCTATTATATAGTATTTGCAGGACAGGACTATCGACTCAGTGTGCAGTAGAGGCATGTGACATTTCTTAATCACCTGCTTATTGAATTCAGTTATACTATATTCACAGAGAACACTGAAATAGCAGATTGCATGAAAAAGAGATTATATTGTCAACACAGACAAACTAAACAAAGCGTCAATATGTGTTGTTTTGTCCTTTGAATAAAATTGTAGGCTTTTGTCACTGCTGGAAATGTATCTGTATCATTGTAATGTTCTCCGAGTGTGTACATAATAAACAAAAGGATAAACAGTCAAGCGCCGTCTTGTGTAATGAGTCTACAGACTGAGATGTGGCAGTTCTGTGATAAGTAAATTAAATTCAACTTTGATATGTGTCTTTTAAAACTGCGGGTGACAATCGGGTTAATATGGGGTTTTGTGAATTCTATGCAACATTTACCAACTGCCCATAACTGAAAAAGTCACTCATTTGATTGCTTTTATTTAATTTGAGGGGGGAAATTTGGTACTGCAACTACATGGCTTTTGTTGGAACAGTTTATCTTCAAGTTTACATTGTGGTTGTTCAAAGGTCTGATAAAGTCATTGATGGAACGCTTCTGTTATTGCCTAATTTAGAGCCAAATGTATTAACATTTCCGACCTTCTTTGTGTTCTTGTCCCTTACTAGAGCTTCTTGGTTTAATCCTAGTATACAATTCAGTTAAAGACCTGGTTTACTTGTCTTCGCTGCATTTACTTTACTTTACTATATTTTGTGGAAAGCCCCTTGAGATGAGACACATTTCACAAACTTTTCAACGTCTTAGTATAAAAAAAGAAAATAATAATAATAACACAATAATACAAAACTCTCCTTTTTAGCATATTCAGCGCAAAATAATAGTATTTTCTTTCTCCTAGTTCTGACAAAGCCCCAGGTCATTCTTAAACTGTTCTGGTAGGGTAAAAAAAAAATGTATGTGATTTGTCTCTGTATCGAAACTGGTTCCTATGTGTATCTAGTTTTAACTTATTAAACTATTAAAGCATCAAATTGTCATTGGTCATCAGAAGCAATGTTCCGTGTAACTTATAAAGCCTCATTTGGTTTGCTCAAAGCCGGGTCACCATGAACGTGCTGAAAAATAAACCCCTCTGCCATTTAAAGAAAAGTTTTTAGTTCAGTTAAAAAATTTAGTGAAGTAGAAAGTACTAGGGTTATCAAACGAAAATCAGATAGTAATAGTCTATACGAAAACTAAAGTAGACACTCATTTAAACAAGTATTGATAATAAAAAACAGGAGAAAATGTCCAAATATTCCTTTTTCTGACCAGTTTATTAATAATAATATTGAGCTTTTTCAGAACTAGTACAAGACCATAGAGTATAGTAACATCAAGAAAGTACTATTATTTGGTGTTGAAAATGTTGTTTTTATTATCTTATTTGTAACCCCCTTGGGTATGCAATATTTTGGTACACAGACCAACAGTGCGTCATCTCAAGACCGCTCATCTTTCTCTGTAGGTCAATGAGTCACCCAAGGTTGTCTGCTCGGCAATCCTGCCTCTTTGCTCCTGATGATGTGAGAACCCTCTTACGGTTTCCACTTGAATTCTCGACTCATTGCGTTTCTTCTGTGTGTTGTTCTCTTTTTCCAGTTGCCTTGTTCCCAGTGGAGGAGAATGGAAAGGCTGTGGTTGTCTGTGCTCTTGCTAGCGGCAGTTTGCAGGGGCCAACCGTGTCCCAAACGCTGCATGTGCCAGAGCCTCTCCCCTTCTCTCGCCATCCTCTGCTCCAAGACCGGCCTGCTTTTCGTGCCCGGCGCCATCGACCGACGCACTGTGGAGCTCCGGCTGCAAGAGAACTTCATTACAGGTGAGTTGGGTCTGTCGTTGTCTAATTATCTAATCAGGGCTTAATCAAGAGCTGGCGTTTGGATCGCCGCAGTGCTTGTCTCGGCGTGTCTTGTATAGAATGCATTTATCTCAGCAAGTGAATGCAATCTTCTCTTCTTTCATAATATAATTAATTTGTGCTTTATTTGAGACCAGAACAATCAGGCAGTGGGCTAAATATACTGTTCTTGTACACTGTGTATAATTGTGCTAAACTGCAACTGGAGTTTGAAGCAATTATTGCACCTTCAGCCCTCTGGGATTCTTTGTTTCATTACTTAAAGGCAAACAATTGCATGTTATTGACAATTAGCTGATGATATTAATTTTTCAATATATACAAGTTGCTGTTGTTGATTTTTCCGTACACTAGAATGTTTTTCGACATAAGTGCTATTTACAACAATAACGCACTCTACTCAGAAGAAGAGAATTTGATGTTTTGACAGTAAATCTCATTTATCATTAATCTCCTTATGCTGAAAGCTTCTCAATACAGTCCCAGCTCAAGGCAGACATTTAAAAAGGAAATCATAGTTTAAAAAGCATCTAATTGGATCATTGGGTCTCCACTATAATTTGTGCAAACATTTGCTTCATCCACCATAATAAGTTTAGACGTATAAGTTGACATTCTCCCAAATCAGTTTCCTCCCAAGCCGGTGATAGCATCAGTGAGGGCATCAGGTATAAAACAAACAGTCCCGCTTTATAATACTACACATTAATCAGTCTCAATAAATCATGAACAAAGATTCAATTCACACTGAGCAAATAGTTTATTTAGACTTACTGAGTAACTGCGTAGTGAGAGGGTTGGGATATTATTAAGTAGTTAAGCCTGAATCTTTCTTAGGAATCCATTTATGCCTTTGTTTTTGGTTTATTAAGTCTATTAAAAGGGTAGTTATACTAAGATGTTGCCAAAAGATGATCTACTATAATAATGCTAAAATGAATTCGATTGGATTAAACTTGTTTTGTGCTTTAGAAAAGAGAAAAAAATACTTTGGAATAGCTGATCTTTTTTTTTATCAGAATTTGTCATATGAACAAGACTATGTGGGACTATAGTGACAGTTTAGAACTTTTAACTAAACAGAACCATACAACCATACAAACTCCTCCCAAAAACGTCTTATACTTTGGAAATGTGCGGTAAATCTCTTAAAACTACATCAAATCTACAACATTAAAAAAGGTACTGAAATTAACACTGTTTCAAACCTGTAAATTCAATCTAAACTGGCCATTAGGGAGAAGGCATATTGATGGTTTTGTTCATGCTGACTCCAGGTTCTGTGCCATGTTTTCCAGTCCTGTCCTCCCCATATTGACCTTGTTGTGTTGTGGTTTTGTCCCTCACAGCTGTGCGGAGGAAGGACTTCGCTAACATGACTGGACTGCTGCACCTTACTCTGTCCCGGAACACCATCAGTCAGATCCTGCCCTCGGCCTTCAGCGACCTGCGCCGCCTCCGGGCCCTTCACCTCGACTCCAATAGATTAACTGTGATCAAGGTGAGACGGATGGACGCAGCCCTCTCTGCATTCATCAAATTGAAATAAAGAAAAATGAACAATCTTTTACTGCTCTGATAAGAACATTAATTCAACTCGGTGGTGTGCAGCTTCGCTTTAGGATTGGTCAAGAAAACATTTGTTTGTAGACAGAGGTGTTGACTCTGGGCTGACTTTCAAAGTTTGCAAAAATGTATAAAATAAATTGAGGGGTTAAGAGATAAGCAATCAAAAACACACCGGAATCTGTATTAAGCTTCATTCACGCTTGTTTCATTAATCCCGTTCATGAGATCGTCTCCCTCCCTCAGAAATCAGTGCCGTTTCTCAATCCTCCCTGTTATTTTCATTTTATCATTTCCTTTTAAGCCCCCACGTTTGTTTGGACACAAACGGACCATGCGTGTCTCTGATTGGTTAATCCACCTGTCAGTCACGCCCTTTGGAAATCAGAGCGGCTGGATATATTTCCAGACCAAAATGTCTTCGTAAAAGTATTGTCAAAGCGTGTGGTCTTGGCTGGTCCCCATGGACAGGCAGGAATGTGCACACTGGAGGTGGCGGTTTAGTTCTATTAGGTTCCATACAGTTTTAGAGGAACCCAACGGCCCAGAGCAGGCAGAAAACGGGGGTTAGCGACGAAAACTCAAAATGGTGAAAATAAAACCTTTACCAGTCTTTACCAGGGATCAGACATAGCAAGGAGCTCAGAAATCAGCCAGGCCAGCAACACACAATCACACTGCTCTGCCTTGTGCGGAGATTAAGAGTGTGAAGGGAGAAAAGGTTTTAACGCTCACAGATTATGCAAAATGTATTTCCTTTGCAGCTCAAAAACATAGCTTGAGTAGCAACTTAAAAGGCCACTGTTGAGTCATCAGCCTTGCATAAACTCCAATCTTGACAAAAGTGAAAGATACATGTAAAATGGAGAATAGCAACAAAAGTAAAAAATGTCCTGTCAGTGTTGCATAGAAAATATTTTGTCAAGGTAATATGTCTTGAGGGGAAAACGATTCTACAGGCAGTTGGCAACAAATCCATGGAGGGTTAGCAACATATTAGCGCGAATGGGAAACGTTTTTTGTAAGTTGAAGGACAATAATGTTTGTATTTAAAATTTTCAACCACAATTTAGAGCCATGCCGCAGCCAAAAACTTGAGTTCAAAATACATACAGTATTTGCCATTATTTGAAAATTACAGGGAGCGTTTTTCGACCAACTCCCATCAATACATAATGTTGTACTTATGTATTTCTTTTTAGGATGACCATTTCAAAGGCCTCACCAACCTGCGTCACCTCATCTTGGCGAACAACCAGCTCCACTCCATATCCCCACACGCCTTCGACGACTTCCTGGGCACGCTGGAGGACCTGGATCTCAGCTACAACAATCTGATTGAGGTTCCGTGGGAAACCATTGGACGCCTCACCAACGTCAACACCTTAAACATGGATCATAACCTCATAGAAAACGTCCCGCAAGGGATTTTTACCAACCTCCACAAACTGGCTAGGTAAGTTCCAAATAAACTGATGTTCAAGAAAGCCTGAATTTTGTCACGAAAATACAGTAAAATACAATGTGACTAAATCTGATCCACCAGTGTTAAACATGTCATAGATTTTGTTAATATATGTGAACGTTTGCAGGTGAAAATAAAACTAAAATTCGCTCAAAAGTAATTAATTTTGGTCTAAAACTTTAAATGCACTGGTATTTTACATTCAAATTAGTTGCCGAATTAAAACTTGTTCAAGCTTGTAAATGTATTCTCAAAATACCCATAGGGGACAAGATAATTTTACCCACAAACTTGCTAGGTAGCATTCCAGATAAAATACCAAATCCACTTTGTCAGCAGCGTTGTGTGTTTTCTATGGATGACTTCCTCCTCTCTCATAATCCTTTCCTTGCACAGGCTTGACATGACGTCTAACAAGCTAAAGAAAATCCCCCCGGATCCATTGTTCCTCAGAATCCCGGTTTATGCCAAGTCCAGAGGCTCTCCTCTCTCCTCGCTGGTCCTGAGTTTTGGTGGGAACCCTCTCCACTGTAACTGTGAGCTGCTGTGGCTCAGGAGGCTGACCCGGGAGGATGATCTAGAGACGTGTGCATCCCCGCCCGACCTCAGTGCCAAGTATTTCTGGACCATTCCCGAAGAGGTAACAAGTCAAGTTCTCAAAATGGTTGCCATGCTTTGTTGTAATGAGGTGTGGCATTAATCTTTAACGATATGCTTGAGACTTTCTAATCATGAGGTCTACAGCCACAGTGTTAGGAGCAGAATACAGACTTTTGAGGAAGACATTTGGCTATTTTTATTTTTCTGAACTGAAAAAGTGACACCGCTTGGCCAAGTTGCAGGTCAGATCTGTGGAGAGTCTGCTCATAGTTAGAATCCATGTTTATCCAAGGTACAACACATGTTTACAATGAAAATAACTGAAATTGATTAAATGCAAGATAAACATGTTTAAATCCATATTGTTGAACAATACAGGCAAGTCTCCATGGAGACAGGCAAATGGAAAAGTTACATAGTCACCCTTTACAAACATGCAACTGATCTTGGTTTATGTGGACTGAAATTCAATCTTCACGCACAAACATAGAATTTGATTTGGAAGTGTGTTTTGAATGTTGATACAGCTTTCTTTGTTCATGTCCTCAAGAGTACAAAAAATTCCAGAAAGATTCTTAGAAAGGACGTTTTAGAGGCGTTCCTCTGACCATTTTCCTCACGTTCACAGTTTTATTTTATGTAGCCGCAATTATGTGGCTTATAAAGAAGTCCCATTATCCATCTTTGTGCTTGTAAAAGCCTCTGATATGGAACTAAATTGCACTGTCAAAGGCATTCATAATGTTAATAGGCTGCAGTACTTAACACTTAAGATAAAAACTGAACGATTAACTGCTTTTGGGTGTTTAAAAGTAGACGGACTGATAAACCATTCACACATATGTACAAGTAAGTTCATATAAGGTAAAGCGCCTTTTTTTTTCATCAAATTGGTTATTTTAGTAAAGTAACAAATCATTTCAGTTTGAATATAGCATCAAACTAGTTCTGGTTGTCTAAGTAATGTAATTTGATTGTTTTTGTTTAGGAATTCATCTGTGATCCTCCAGTTCTGACCCGTAAGTCTCCTCAAACTGTGGCGATGGAAGGCCAGCCCGCCAGCCTTAAGTGCAAAGCCAACGGAGACCCAGAGCCGGAGGTCCACTGGATCAGTCCTGAGGGCCGCCTCATATCAAACACATCCAGGTAGGCTTACAGCGCTTTTAAATGACACATATTATGCTAAATCGAGTATTTACCCATGTTTTAATTGTCGTCCTTCATTATAATCTTACTTTGAGCTGTATTTTGAATGATTCAGGCACGTATCTGGCCTTTTCCTGCATTTAAGGCTTGTGTGCTCAGTTATGTTTCAGTTTGCACCTATCGCCTTACTTGAGATTCTTGTAGGCTCGTAAAAGTCGATTTTTTTCAAAATTGTAACGTTGTAAATGAAAAAACGCTGCCTGCTCTGATGAAATGCCACAATGAAGAGTCAGGAGCAGAGAATCACAGGAAGTCAATGAATCCATTTCCATCAATCTTTTGAGATCAATACAAAACAGAGAGAGAGTGAAAGTAAATTGTCTTGTTGCACAATACAGGCAGTAACAACCTGCATGTTGTCGACCAGGATGTAGGCCACAGAGGTTGTGTTGGTGGGGTGAGATTTCCATGTGACCTCATAGACACTTGCCATCTGGTAACCTAGCTGGCACCACTTGTCAACCATGCATACCATATGCAGCATAACTTCTTATAAATATTGTAGTGAGGTCATTGTCGCGGTGTGCACAGGCAAGTGGAGTTTAATTACCACTACAGCATGTGACATACATACAAGCCAGACATTTCTTATAATTCTAAATAAGAGTAACTCTGCCACACGAGGTTAGGAAATAGTGTATTAGCTAAACTTCTGCCATGCCAGCATAAGCAGAGTAGTATGATCAGGGTCAAACTTGTTCCAGCGAAAAAGAGATGGCAATTTGGATGAAAGAGGTCTTTGTTATTTACTTTGATATAGTTTAGGTTGAAATACATCCTATTGTCTGTCATTATTAAACGCAGCTACTTTGTGAATGGGAATTGTGGTACATTAAGGGTGCGTTCACACTTGCACATAGACCACATCAAAGCTGGGACTAAACCAAGGCAAAACCTGGAACTAAACTAAAAAAGACTAGACCAGGGGTAAACTAGGACCAGAACATGACCAAACCAAGTCTGCATCAGGACAAAACTGGGCTCAAAACAGGACCTTAAATTCAGTTTTGGAGATGCACTGAACGATGTCAACATTTCCGATATCACCCAGACCACAAAGTCAAATGTAAAAGTATTTTACATACGAGTCCACCACGTTGCTGCCTGGTTATAACCATTGTAATCACAAATAATCATAGAGCTATTGTGTTCGAGGTTTTCAACACTTAAAATCAAATAGTTTTTCAGGTAAATTGAGAAGCAGAAATTATGGAACAAATTTATGTATTTTTAAGTTGAGCCTGGTGTTAAAGGCAGTCATAGTTCCTGCTCTTAAATTACCATTTTATTCTGCAGTTCGGGAAATAGACTGATTGAACTATTCATTACCATCTGATCTGAATGTCAGGTTAAGGCAAAGGAATCAGAAAACCTGGCAGACCTCCGTAATAATCGTTTTAACCCCCAGGAGAGCTACATGGTTATAGAAAGATATTCAAAATGATTTTTCTTTGGGTGTTTAGATATAACTGCAGAAACAGATGGAAAACAAAGAAATAACTACAAAAGAAAAGTTTTTAATACAACTAACACGAAATGAACACTTCTAATGCAGTCATTACAGTTGCATATATTTAGCTATACCTATAACTATGACCTACTTACTTGCTTGTTTACTGAATAAATCAATAAATACTGAGGCCTGTAAATCGACTTATCATTCAAGGATGCTCAAATAATTAACATTTACAATTCATTTTTTATACTAACTAACTACTTAATTGTTTGATTATCTTCTTTATGTATTACAGTATAAGTTTATTTTTATGATATTGTTAATTTAAAAATGTTTAATGGAAACTTTTGGCTACAGTATTGTTGCATCTGTAGAATACAATCGTTAATTTGGATCATTTCTGTAACACTATGTAGGCTAGCACGATTATAGCAAGCTTGCAACGTTATTTTGCTAATTGATTAGTCTAGCATTTAATCTTGTAATTAATAAATGCTAATTGCCTGTAAACATGATATTTTACTCAATTCAACTCAGATTAAGATAGGGTGGCGCCATTTGAGGTCATCCTGATTGCGTAGATTTACAGACAATGTGTGTTTTTTTAATCAAAAACACACATTGTACATGTTTCCTATATCTTTTAGAAGTAAGTCTGTCTGAATCATGAAACCGTTTCTCTGAGCACATGGCATGTTTTGGAGTCTATGTCGTGACTGTCTAATTGTGACTGGTCTGAACTTATGTCAAAACACGATTCCGTTAACTGCTAGATTCTATGTATCTGTGTACTTTCTAGCTCTTTTAAGTATCTTTACGTTTATGTTTCAGAACAATGGTTTACCCAAACGGGAGCCTGGAAATCAACGGCACATCTCCAAAAGATGCTGGGAATTTCACCTGCATTGCCTCCAACGCAGCAGGAGAGTCAACGGGCCGAGTGGAGCTGGTGGTGACCACAGTGCCCCATCTGGCCAACAGCACCAGCCGAAGCCGAGACCCGTCATCAGAGCCGGCCCCCTCAGACATCCTCACTTCTTCTAAGGCCGCCTTACCCAGCAACGAGACACGGGGAGTGGACAGGAAGGTCTCGCTGGTGGAGCTGACGGGAAACTCGGCCCTCATCAGGTGGAGCAGTCAGACGCCCACGACTGGAGTGAGGATGTTCCAGGTCCAGTACAACAGCTCCGGAGATGACACTTTGGTCTACAGGTCGGTACATATGATGTATGATGACGCTTTGAGGTTTAAATGAGTGTGGCTTTGTGTATTTGCACTTCACCTGTTTACGTTTGTTGTCCAAGTAAGATTTGGTCAGGATCGGAGTTGACATATCATAGTAGAAACTTTGGTAACACTTCATGATAAAGGCATCTATACAAACCATTTATAAATGTGTCTTAATTATTGACAAATGCGTTTACAACAAGTATTTTATGTCCCATCACCCCTGAAGTAACTGCTGAAAGCTGCACTCTGATTGGCTGTGCTTCACTTCACCATCTGAACAAAGCAGATGCTCGAGCATCGGGCTCGGGCATCGCGCTGGGCTCGGGCATCGCGCTGGGCTCCGGCATCGCGCTGGGCTCCGGCATCGCGCTGGGCTCGGGCAGCGCCTGGGCTCGGGCATGTCGCGCTGGGCTCTCGGGCAATCGCCTCGGCATGCGGGGCTCCGGCATCGGCTGGGCTCCGGCATCTGCGCTGGGCTCTCGGGCATCGCGCTGGGCTTCGGGTCGATCGCGCTGGGCTCGCTCGCGCTGGCATCGCGCTGGGCTCGGGCATCGCGCTGGGTCCCCGGCATCGCGCTGGGCCGGGCATCGCGCTGGGCTCGGCATCGCGGCTGGGCTCGGGCAATCGCGCTGGGTTCGGCATCGCTCGGGGCTCGCGCGCGTTGATGTCCGCGTGCAACGCTTGTTTGGATAATCTCAGGGTTTAAACGTTCGGCGCCTTTAAAAAAGTCTTGTCTGGCACGGGTCTAATTCTGTAGATTTAGGGCTTGTCGGGCTGGTTACAGCTCTACTAGGGACGAGTTACAGATTTAAAAACTACATCCGGTTTTGTGGTGTGAAAATCATATTTTCCAACTATTAATATGAATTATACAAAATGCTCTGTATACATGCCTTTTTATACAGTGTTACTGATACATTGTGCCTTTGTTTTAACTCTACCTACATGTTGAGGGCAGTTTTGTGTTATTTTATGTATTTATTACTTGGATTGGATAAACATTTACCCTTGTTGGTCATGCTTTAGAATAGAAACCAGTATTACTAGAGAACAAAACCTGTGCGTACATCGTAATTATTCCTTTAGGTTGTTTTATTTCTGACTTATTGTTCTGGTCCCTTCTGGGTCATGCATAACTAAGATCAAAGTAGTCTTTAAATTACGCTAATCAAACATGAATTACTCAATTGAAAGTGGGGTTTTTAGCAAAGACTGTTACTGTTAACCCTCAAACCTTGTTTAAATCGGTTATGAAAGCTTTGAGTGTGCTGAATTTACTGTTTCATTATCTATATGCCGCTTCTCACTGCTCGCTTTGAATCAGTAATTGCCATGTATCCCACTGGAATCCTTCTCTAATCTTTATTTGTTGTACTTGTCTTGAGTGAATCATGTGTGTTAGTAGATCTGTGCACATGTGCCTTTTGGTATGTAAATCCGGCATGATCTGCTGCTGTGAGGAATGAGTGCTCTTATAAAATCAGATGAAAACATGTAGACCATTCCAGTTACCCATGTGATATGTTGGCACGATGGTATGCTATTTTATATGCTGCATGCATCTCTTTAAGAATTGTGTTTCTATAACTCTCTATAACATCATTTATCTTGGGAAGCTTATTTTACTACAGTGATCCGAAATACTACGCTACCACAATAGTTTCAGAGGGGTCAAAAATCAGCCCAGTTTCCATCAAATGAACTAAACTAAACAAACAAAATATCTTCTGAATGGATTACTCTATATTTCAAAGTGTATTTATTTATTTATGTATTTATTTATTTATTTGAATTAGGACAGTGCATATCAATCAATGTTCTCAGCAACAGCTTCAAACAGATATGCCAGAGTTAGCGCAAAAGCTAAATTCCATCCTAAGGCAGGTGAAAACACTACTAATATTCACTCAACAAACAGAAACATAGTATGTCCACAAATCTGAGGCGTTACGAGAAAACATGTGATTATTTACAGAAAAGCAGCAGTGTGAAGATGAAGAGCCCAGAAAAAAAACATAAGATCGTTTGGGGTGCAAGTCTGGTTTGTTTTCAACCAATTTTTAAGAACTGTTTTGAAGTTCGAGTAGTTGTCAGAGTTTCTGATGTGCTTGGCCGCATGTTCCATCATTTTAATGCCTCTGATAGACACCACTGTTTGGCTAAATTTAGTCCTGCGCCTTTGTACATCGCAGTCTCTTCTAGTTAATGCTTTTTTACTAATAAAATCTATTAAGGGTGTGGCGGGCAAACCCATTTAGAACTTTAACGATGAGACAGGCATCCAAGAACAATATGATAACTTTTTAAATGCAATATGTAATACTCACTTAAAATGTTACAATAGCGATAACGTAAGGCTTCTTGTCTAAAGTTTTCAAAGTTTTCTAAACAGTACTTTTCATTTGTCTGGGACTAAATACCATTGAGGCAAGGCCAAGGCAAGTTTATTTGTAGAGACACAATTCGTACACAAGGCAATTCAAAGTGCTTCACACAACAGGAAAAAATGCATTAAAATCACAAAGACATGGCAGAAATCACAATCTTAGTTCAAGACATGAAAGAGAAGAGTGTAAAAAAACAAAAACAAAAAAAACATTTCAGTCATATGCACAGCCAAACAAAACAGTGTGAGTGCATAGAACCTTTTGCCGACTCAAGGCCTTATATGTTTTAAGTTAAAATTAATAGCATTGGACCTTTTTACAACACAACGTCACAGTATTATCTAAATTTCTATATATTGCCCACCCTTAGTTTGAGTCACTGTACTTTTTCTGTCACGAACGCCATTTTGATGACCATGGCACATTTAAAGAATATACAATTTATTCTATATTAAGCAAGTGTTGTCGATATTATGTAGATGTGTTTTCGCATTATTGGAACCTTTTGCAGTTCCTGGTACTTTTTTTTTAGTAAGTTCCTAAACAGAGAAGGAACTAGGGACTGGGGCCTTTTTCTTAGCTCTTTCCTGTCATGTACGCTGCTGAGTGCATGAAACATGACTTATGCATGTTGCAATTTTCACTCAATGCTTGCTCTCGTTGACAATATGGAGCCTGTCTGTGCTCAAACCCAAAGCTCTGGCACCATTACTGGATAAATGTCTGTGGAAGCCCGGGAAAGCCCTATTTATTTTCAGCTCCGAGTGAATCTCATATGTTCCAGAGTCGTCATAGCAACAGTTTGGGAAAGACTCTTAGATCTCTGCGGCTATAACTGTCTCCTGGCACTACAGTAATCGCACATTGATTGTGCAGCCTATACGTTCAGCCGTTATTTATCTCTATAGAGCCGCACACAAGGGCTGTTTTCAAATTACTTGCATTCTTTCATGCGCTTAAGTATATGGAGTAAATATTTCAAATTCAGTGGGTAAGATCCTTAAATTAAATTGTCATGAGATTGACTAGTTCTATAGGTTACCAATATTCTCTGTTGGAAAGTAACAAAGTACACAAGTAAAAGGGACATTTCAGGTATCTGCACTTTACTTAAGTACATTTTACGTTGGATACATTATATTTTTACTTCATTACATTTGAGAGCAGGTATCTGTACTTTCTACTCCACAACATGTTTATACTGTGCTGAAAAGTAAAGTACTTTTTCTGTAGGGTATGAGACCTGCTGGTGACTTTCTGCCAAATGATTTTGAGTTTTGAGTTTTACAACAATATAGAAATAGAAAAGGCCTAGATAAATAATGTTATCGACTCAGTCATCATCATCATCATCATCGCAATTCTTTATCAAGATTACTATTTGATGTTTAAACAGTTAAACTCAAAATGTGTGGGAAATACTACAAATGTTGTATTATTTGTAGTATTGCACATTTTAACAAGACTCTGACAACTGTCCAAATGGTTGCAACAAAACACCCTATTCAGTACTATACTCCATGGCTAATCTGGTAGAATGCAGTAAATTCCCATTGTTCATTTTGACGTATGAGACGATCCTGTTTCCTGCCTCTAATTGCACATGAATATTGAATGTCTGTAATGTTCTGTATAAAGCATTACAGAATTGGCTATCTGTCTGCTGCAAAGGTAATCCGATGAGGGCTTTTAATCACCAGTAGCACTGACTTGGGGGCAAACCCTTGAAGGATTCTCTTAATTGAATATGTTAAATCTTTCCCAATCGACAAGACAACCAGAGGGCACTTTATTTGGTGAAATCGACTCTTGAGATATGGAAATGAGAGTCTCTGTTGATGGCTGATTATCCACTTATTTTTAACTCTGAGAGAACTTGTGTTTACTCGGACACGTCATCCAACTGTGGGAGATGGGATTTTTTCTTTTTTTCTTTCTTTGCATGGCAACCACCTGATCTGCATAGCAACTGTCGATGTGCACCTGCAGGTTGAAGGCTGGATGTGCTCTGTGGACGCAGTCACTCCACAGGTACAAAACACAGTGCTTATGAATCAGGTGGAGGCGATAGTGCATGGGCGGATTGGTTTTTAAGCGTTGTGATCGTAAGTGGGAAGACCAGACACTAATAATTACAATAATGTGCCACACGCAATGTCGTGAGAGCTCATTTTGTGGGCTTTTTGTGATGCTCTGTGACTGAATTTTGAATAAATAAAATCCCTGATGAAAGATAAATGTACTATGTAACTTTTCAGATGAGGTCTTCTACATGCTTGTCACCGTGGAGACGTCATTGCGTTGGCTGGAATATTTCACCGCACTAAATGTACTGTATCATTTGTTGGGTTTCACATGTTTTTTATTTATTGCTCTGTCTTACTGTGAGCTTCTCCACAGATCTTACCTGTAACTCGCCTGATGGCGACACCTTCTTTTGTCCATGGAGATAGACACGTTTAATGCCATACTGTGGAACATTCCAGGCCTTACTCTTATACAATACCTAATAGTCAGTGTATATTGTAGGGCTATTCAACATGAGGCCCGGGTGCCAAATTAGGCCCTCCAAGCGATTTAATCCGGCCCACAACCCATTGTCCAGGTATTAAAAAATAATATTGAAGTCTTGTTTGCTGGTTTGATTCTGTATTAGCACTAGTTTTGACCAGGCTTGGTCTTGGTTTAGCCTGTGTTTAATTCTGCTGTAGACCTCTTTTGATTCTGAGTTAGTCCTGGTTCAGACCTGGTAAGTACTAGTCTAGTCCTAGTTTAATTCTGGTTCAGCACTGGATGAGCAATGTTGGTATAGCATTTTCTGAGTTATTTCTCATAAAAATCAAATCTATCAGTTATTGATACAGTTTTGAGGATATTTTGTGCGACCCAAAACAGTAGTGGCATGTTGTACACATCTGGCCCAGAGGCCTTGGCCCACTGAAAAATCTGACCCTCTGGAAAATTAGATTGAATAGCCCTGGTTATATTGTACTAATTTGAGCCATCACTTCAAATGTACTGGTCTGGCATGATCTAAAGCATAAACATAATCTAATAGAATAAAGATAATATTAGATTTTGGATCGGGGTGTCCACATTTTTTAATCAAGGGCCACATATTAAAACGATGGGCCACACCCTGGTGGTCAATACAGAGAATCATTCAAAAAACTTGCATTTATCAGAGGTTTGAACGTGTCACCAACCCATAATTCAGTTTCTAAATGTTCAAGTCTGTCACACCAAAAAGTTATTGATTGAGGTTGTAACGGCAGAAGAGTTTAACTTGCAGAAAAGTTATCTCAGTATAATGTGAGCCAATTCAGCAGGAAACCTGAAGGCCAACAATATTGGTCTATGGGCCGCATTTGTTGTTTGGACACCCTTTGCCCTGGATCATTCTGTGTTCCCCTGGCATCCTTGAACCACAGTTTCAGAACCAATGTCTAAACAAGGCAAAAACATCTCCATCGAGACAAGCAGGTGGCGAGAAAACGTCACATCAAGTTAGTGTTTTGTTTCATGGATATCAAATGTTACATACAATTGGCTAATCCTTGCGGTGGTGCATTAGATTTAGTAAAATAAATAAATATTTGGCTGGATCTTGGAGTGTTGGACTGTAAGAGTCTGCACTCACACTGCAGCTTTCTTCGCTCAATATCCATTAGATCAGGCACAGAAACTGGAGGAGGAGGATGCAGGGCAGATCAGGCCAGTCTTCATTTGATATTAATACTTGTTAGTTAATACATTGTCTAATAATCTTCATTGTTCACATGTTATCTCGGCCAAACATCTTTCCGAAACAAAGCTAATGATGATGATATTTCTCTTTTGTTTAGGTCAACATATATGTAAGATCCAAAGTAATCAAAAAATGTACAACTTTATAATTTATATCATATTTCATTTGTTTATTAGCGTATTTTAGACTAAATATGATTGGGTACCATTTAACTGATGTTATACAATTTTTGGATTGGTAATTACTTTATTGGACTTCAACATGAATAAGAGGTTCTTTTGTGTCATATGGCAGCTCCAGTTGTGCATTAGACTGATTTATTATGCCAGATACATTTTTAATAATTGATGATTTATTAAATAATGATGCATAATCATTTTAACAAATAAGTAAGTACTAGTCTAGTCCTAGTTTAATTCTGGTTCAGCACTGGATGAGCAATGTTGGTAAAGGCATTTTCTGAGTTTTTCTCATAAAAATCAATAATCTATCCGTTATTGATACAGTTTGAGATATTTTGTGGCGACCCAAATGTTTTAACAGTAGTGGCATGTTGTACACATCTGGCCGCAGAGGCCTTGGCCCACTGAAAAATCTGACCCTCTGGAAAATTAGATTGAATAGCCCTGGTTATATTGTACTAATATTTAGCATGCACTTCAAATGTGCTGGTCTGGCAGATCTAAAGCATAAACATATCTAATAGAATAAAGAATAATATTAGATTTTGGATCGGGTGTCCACATTTTTTAATCAAGGGCCACATATTAAAACGATGGGCCACACCCTGGTGGTCAATACAGAGAATCATTCAAAAAACTTGCATTTATCAGAGGTTTGAACGTGCCACCACACCATAAATCAGTTTCTAAATGTTCAAGTCTGTCACACCAAAAAGTTATTGATTGAGGTTGTAACGCAGAAGATTTTAAACTTGCAGAAAAGTATTTTTTTTGTTTAGGTCAACATATATGTAAGATCCAAAGTAATCAAAAAATGTACAACTTTTATAATTTATATCATATTTAATTTGTTTTATTAGCGTATTTTAGACTAAATATGATTGGGTACCATTTAACTGATGTTATACAATTTTTGGATTGGTAATTACTTTATTGGACTTCAACATGAATAAGAGGTTCTTTTGTGTCATATGGCAGCTCCCAGTTGCATTAGACTGATTTATTATGCCAGATACATTTTTAATAATTGATGATTTATTAAATAATGATGCATAATCATTTAACAAATGGGTTCATTATTCATTTACTTCAGTTTCAGTTCAGTTTAGTTATTTAGCTTCAGTCATGTTAAATTTCCTCACATACAAGTACATACTGTATGTTTTGTTAATAAAACCGATAGAAGCAACAAAAAAATGCATCCATTTACATTATACAACATTTAATGCATTTCAAGAATAGCATATTTGACCTTAATAATGCATTATTCATTAATTCTAGAAATCTAGAATGGACTGTGGGTATTTATTTTAATTATATGTAAAGTAATTGCATACTTGCCATTCCTGTCGCAAATATCCATACATTACTGTGACTGAGTGGATTTCCCAGAGACACAACAACAGTATGTGCTCAAACTGGGCTCAAACCAGTGGCCCTCTATGGTTACTATGGATTTAAAGTGTGTTTGACAGGTTTTTATGATTTTATATGTTTTTACTTTATTTTTGGAAAAAGTTAATGATAATTTGACACCAATCAAGTCGCTATTTGTGGAGAAAAGTTGAAAAATCTGTAGAAAATTACAGGAAGTGACAACACACTGTAGGGACACTCATTCCATCCAAATCATTTACAAAAAAGAAAAATACATTTTGACACTTTAAACATTAATTCAACAAAATAAAGGTGCTCACATATTTTTATTTGTCAAATCAATTATGGGCCAGAGGTTGCTGGGTAATTTCCTAGTGTGAGGTCATCAATTGCAAACAGGAAGTAAAATTATAAACCTAAAAAAAAATGCTATTCTGGGCTAAAAGTTGTATATTTTTGAGCAAATATGATTTTTGTTTTGTTTTATCTTAACTGCATTTTTGTGCCATGAGCGGTCCAACCTGCACTTTAAACAGTTGATGCCGTGTCCCCTGCTGAATATCAGACTGACGATGCAGTTATTGGCTGCGGCTGCATTAGGTTGTGTCTGTTGCTTTACACCTGAATGCTGAGGCAGCTTCTCACAAATGCCATTAGTGGATCTCCTATTCAGCACATCCCCTGTGGAAGACTACTCAAAGCGTATTTGTAAAGATCGCGTTGGAACTTTCCCTGCATGGGATGAAAAGTTTGAAGTCATGAAGGATGCGCAGCAAAAATCTGATCTTTATCTGATTACTGGAGATTATTGAAATGCTATGTAACCAATTACTTGTTTATTTAATGTACGTAATCTGATTTATTTTGGACTGTTCACATTTGCACATGTTTATAGGAAATACAAAAAAGGCAAATGAATGTGCCGTGTTGAAAATCTATTTACAGAATACTGATACTGAATAAAATTGTAAACATATTCTGTTATATGGTCCAATCAGAGTACTGTATTGTGAAGTTGCATTATTATTATATTGTAAAAAACATTGATTTAAAACAGCTTTATATTTTTTTCACCGTTTGATCTGCATTTATTTAGCCCTGATTAAAGAAGGAAAATTCGCACATGTACTCACCACATGAGCTGTATTTTCTTTCTTTTTTTTGTCCAGTTTGAGGCTTGAATTACGTAAATGTTCAAATACTGCAATGCATTCCTTTAGGAAAGTAACTTTAGTCTGAACACCAAATGAATGACCAGAACACAGTACATTACTCTAAATGAGCATTCTGAATATGTATTTTTTTTATACATGTATTCATTACTTTCAAGACAAAAATGAAAAAGTAAATGTTAAAGATTGAAATGGTTATTTTTAAATGTCTTCCAAATACGTAGACTTAGAAAAACCTTATTGACCCACAAGTTAAATTACTTGCACACAGTAACTCACATTGCGATATGCACAATAAATAAATCCAAACTGTTTGTTTTACTCTAAACATAAAATGATTGGCCTTTTTGATGATCAGACGTCTAAATACTCACAAAATGCATATGCTATTATTGGTTATTCTAGATTTCTTAATTGTACTGGCCATGTTAAAGTACCCTGTGACGCTAATAGTCCATTCTGAGATAACAGTTGCACCTGAATATAAACACTGATGTGCAAGTTGTGGAAGACAGACAGATTCGGGCCTCGCAGCATGAAACGAAGAATAGGCTACACCTCGCCATAGGTTTGGAATGAGGCAGTAAACAATGATGAACACTGGAACCCCGGCTGGACTAGATGATTTTACATAATCCCTTTTAAAATGTACCACTGTGTCTATTTAACCTTGCCACCTTAAGCCTTGTATTTTGAATGTGCATCTTTTGATCCATAAACTGCCTTCGGTTATTTGACTTTTTTGGAACTATTGACTGTTTTAGCAGTGGGTCAATGTAGAAAAAAATCTGAGATTTCCGAGGTATAAAGAGAGCTTCTATGATGCAGCTTCTAAAATAACCCCCCCAACTACTTCCAATCAATGCCATTTTAGCCACGGTGTATGACTGTGTATGACTGTGTATGACTGTGTATGACTGTGTATCACTGTGTATCACTTTGTATCACTGTGTATCACTGTGTACGTGCATGTGTGCTCCTCCTGTGAGTGCGATGGGCCTTATGGGACATCGGTCGTCGGTGAATAAGTAACCCGCACTCTGAGATATGCTCCTCGGCCCCCCTGACTAATAGAATCGATGTCTACTCAAGTGTAGCTGTGTGTAGAGAACATCATGGGCATGCTGAGAGGGAGCTGGTGTGTGTGTGTGTGTGTGTCTATTGGCCTCTGGCAGCGGACAGCTCGATGACAGAGCTACAGCTGTCGAGAGCGTCACAAGCCTGCAGGAGGAGAGGTTTTGGAGAAGGGTTTTGGACATTCATTCAAAAAGATCTCAGCAGTCAGGGCTGGACAACCTCAAATGCACGGTAATCGCAATATTCACATGCATTAGTGGAGTTTGTATGTATACATTTTAGGCAGTACAAAAAGGCCAACAACTAACAGACTAACTGCTACTTGAAACTTAATTCTTTTCAGACCTGATCAAATGTTTAAACAGTTGAGCGTGAGCTGGTTTAAAGAGAAAAGATCTGACGAAGGCAATAAGACCAAAAACGTTATCTAATATAAAAAAAATTGGCTTCTGCAACATGAGAGTGCAATGCTTTGTTTGATATTTTTGTGCTTCTTCTCCACCACACCTTAAGAAACCTTTTTTGGTGTGCTTTATCCTTTCTCCTGAGCAAAAATATTGATTACATAAAAGTTCAAACAGACCATATATACTACTCTTTCATGGTGAGAATGAAGGCTGTAAATGACCGGAAAATATAAAGAAAACTTTTTTTTTTTCTTGGATGATATCGAAATAGTGTTTATCCCTTTCTATTTTACCGTGCTTTTTACATCACATTACTATACATAGGTATCCATCAATCATTTCCATTGCTGGTGTTTAAAATCAAATGGAATGTCAATGTTTGCAGTGCCTCATTATTAATCTCACTCCAATATTTATGAACAGTAGGGACTTCCTCGTTTTACGGTTTGATAATAAGGTATCCCTGCTTTTAGCAAGTGTGCTACTCAAACTTTTTGCACCAAAGTGAAAAGTACATTTACATCACAACACTATTTTGGCTGTAATTGGCTATTCTCCCCAGCGCTGTCTATGCCTGTGTACTTTGCGGTCTACCTCCCCTGTTATTTGTTATGTCTGCTTTTCGCCTGCATTAGTAATGTGCTTTGGGTTGTGCCCTGCTTGTGTTGGACTGTGCCTCCGGAGAACTGCCAACAGTGTCTGCTCCATGTCAGGGTCCTCTCTGCTAATGAGTCTCTCCTCCTCACGTCTCTCCCGCCCTTTTATGTCGTTGTTCTTTTATCTAACGGCTTTCCCACCTTTTTGCGCCTTGGGTCCCTGCCGCCTATAGATTTGCCTCGGTTCTGCTCATCTTTGGCCCTGTGCCCTGTCTCACTGACTTTATTATATCCGGCCCCAGCTTCAATGTTTTCATCATCAACCCACTCCCTTTTCTTTGCTTGCAATATGAAATGTAATGAATCGAATAAATCCATGCACTCCTTTGAAGTCATTGCACGTCACTCCAAATAAGTGCTCTATAGTTGGATGCTTGGGATATGTATTTTGGAAACTGGGATCAAAGGACAATGCACTCAAAGCTATATTTGTTTTGGTGTCATTTTAGACCAAAGAGAAAGAGCTCAGAATTATGCCTGAGTGTCAGATGCGGAGGGACCTGAATGTAGATGATTCAGCAAATGTTATAGTTAAACAAACTATCAATATGAGTCATACAGCCTTAGGCAGGTGAAGTCTGTTGTATGTGTGGGTCTCATTTAAATGTAAAGAGTAGCCTACACCTTGGAGCATTTTATTAAGTGCCACATACTTTTGCAACAGCAACAACAGATTTACAGATAAGTAGAAAAAGCAACATTTTCGGTCAAGTTTTATAATATAATAGCACACCCCAAGCCAAACTTCTGTCAAGTCGAATGCGTTATAGCAAAATAAAAACATTCAAATGTTTGTAAGAAGCCTAAACAAGTAGAGAAATGCATTATAATTTAGTCAGTAATTTACCTCTTTTTCTTGTTCAAATGTTTTTGTTTCTTGGCCTCCTATAACAAGGCCAAGTGAACCCGTCCTGGCTCGTGTTCTTTCCATGGATCAAATGGAACTCAGGAGTGCACTTTAAAGATTAGAGGCTGTACTTTCTCCTCGAGTACTTCTGCAGCAGGAGCTGGTAGCCAATTGCAGTCTTAATGAATTCATTAGCTTGTTTGCTTGGATCTGAATGAATGTGTTAAGACATCAAAGGGAAGCCAATGCCACAAATTGTTTCTGAAATACGGTTTGGAGTTTGTGGGGTCTGGGACATGGGGGCGAGAAGTTTAATTTAGTCACAGCATTATGAATATGTTTTTTTAATTTATTCGTTTAAAGAGAAGATATAGTTTTATTAATATTGTGGGTGTTTTCATTTATTATCCATGGCATATATTGCGCTATTCCTTTAAATAATGGATGGACTAAAACAACTCCTGAAATTTACATATAAAAATAGCACAGCAGCTGCCATAAAATTACTGTATAAGACTCCACCTGCTTGCACACTGACAAACGGTTTAAATAAGGTAAAAACAAGAGCATCTAACCAGATTTATCTTGTTTAAGACATTTCTACTAAATAAACGCCAAATAAGTACGATTATTAAGCCTATTTCAAGTAAAATTCACTTACTGCACTGGCAGATAATTTCACTTATTTTAAGGACATTTCTACTTAGTCAAGTCGACTAAATATAAGACTTTAGAAGACTTTAAATGTCCCACAAATAATAACATGATCTTCAGACAACTCTTAAATATCAGAGGTTGTCTTTGTGACCTTCAGTGGTCGCCATTTACATAATGCAATATTCAAGACACGACATAAAGCAAAACGACAAGATATAATTTATGACTCAGACCTGGTGTGGCATTTAGTCCGACATGGCATTTCCTGCGCACTAGATATGTACAATATTAAAATGTGTTAAACAAACTGATTTGTTCCCAGTGAGGTGTCCAATAAGCTCTTTAACTCCAGTATCTCTTGTTCAGCTTATCTTCAGCTAATTCCATTGTGCGCTAATATAGTCGGGTTAAAAATACACTGCAATTATACAAATCAGGCCCTTTACAATTCATATGTAAAGCAGCTTAACCTCTTCCGTGTTCAATCGTGCATCAATTGATTCTTAATGGGGTCAAATGGATTAAAAAGCAATAGAGAGGAATGGGAGTCAGTGAGGGACAGTGGCTGCTGTTTAAAGGGCTATATGTAAATCAATGGGACCCCGCAGTGTGCATTCAAATGCATGGAGATATGACCTATTTAGACGTAACACCACTGACCGAACTGCACTATGCATGTCCAGAGATGCATGTGTTTGGGTTATTTATGGAGGGATTCTGGGATGACAAGCATCAATGGGGGAATCAAAGAGGGATAGGTTATTTGATGAGCGCATGAATAATGGAGTAATCAAGAGAGCGAGTGACAGGAAGAGACGACAGGAGATGGCGGCCAGCACAGTGTTGGGTTACAGGAATAGAATGGACGCAGGCTGCCCATATGAAATCTATAAGAGAAAAAGGAGTGTTGTTGTAGTCATGTTTCATACGCACTGCAAACAGGAGCATTGGTCAACCAGGGTCAGATGTGGTGTCTTATAATGCAGGGTGCATCATGTTACAATAAATGGGGTTGTTACCAGTCAAGATGAACACAGCCCAAGTACTTTTGGGCCATATTAGCAAAAAGGAATATCTCAA
Organism: Chaenogobius annularis; assembly: GCA_015082035.1. Lineage (NCBI taxonomy): Eukaryota > Metazoa > Chordata > Actinopteri > Gobiiformes > Gobiidae > Chaenogobius > Chaenogobius annularis. The sequence continues at coordinate 2,164,028 of BJKM01000063.1, read as the reverse complement.
TACTTTTTTGGAGCACCCCAGTGATAATATTCAGACGATATTATGTGTTATGATATTAGTCCCTATTGACCTTATTTCGCCTCGCCCACTTTTTCCGCTTTTTCCACGGATCGGCAGTTCCCGGTCCAGCGGGAACTCTGTTGGTTTAAATGGAGAACGAGGGATTTGTGTAAAATGTCCAATGTTCATGTGACCAACAAATCAACAACGATTTCCTGGGCGGCCGAAAACATCTTTTTAGTCTGTGTAGAACTTATTTTCTCTGAAGTTCGGCAGCCTTATGTTAACGAATACAACCGGGAGAAAGATAACGTCCTATAGCAGCACCCAGACGGGCTTCAAAAATAAATAAGGTGATTAGCCCGGTTTAGTCCTGTTTTAGTCTTACTTATCAATTCAACAGAAATGTGTTAAAATGTGTCCTTAAATGTTGAGGTTTAAGTATCCACAAAAGTGAAGAATATTTTTTTTTTAAAGAATTGCAGTATTTTTTGGCTATAAATTATACAATATGCACAATATCCAAATTCACAATACTTACACACCACTTTTAGGCCCAAGACTTTTGTTCAATAACTGCTTTTATTTGTTCGGATTAATTTTACTTTGCATGAAAATTCAACAGACTTTTTCTGGGTTGCAGTTGACATCTGAACAGTTCATAGGTCTTTAATCTTTAATCGATCAATTCCTTCCGGATATCCCTGCCACTCTTGCCTGCCATCTCAGAATCTGACCTCATTACCATATTCAAGACATCGGGGTTGTCAGAAAACACTGTGAGGCTGTTGGGATATTGGCTATACAAAATCCCAAAATAAATAAAGTATAACATTGGGGTTTTACAAGATTGTTTTTGCTGCTTATTCCCTTAATCTCTGCTTTAATCCAAACATAACCAATACCAACCTTGGAGTTAAACCTCAATTAATTTCCACTGAGTGCTTGATAAAATGATAAGACTGGAAACAAGATGAGGAGCGAACAGTTCAATCTAATAAATCTCTATATTAAAACAGATTATTGCAGTCGTGATGTGTGCATTTCCCCCATGGCCCACTGTAGACGCAATCGGCACAGGGACAAGCTGGTTATTGGCTAATCTCATGCAGGCTTAAACAGTCATCTGCAAAACACTCAATATATTGGATTTGGTTTCAGTGATCAGGTTAGATTTGTCTGTTTATTATTGATTTTGATCCTGAAGCTCTTGGCCTGTTGCCGGCCGCCCAACTGGACCGTGGAGAGGAAGTCAGCAGTAATTCGGCATAAATTAAATGTTTTGTCACAGCTAGTTTGTCGAATGGGCAGTTTGGAGTGCATAGAATAAATGCTGCCGAATTGGCAAAGTTTTGTTTGATTTGAATGCAATGTAATCCTTTTTATGTCATGTTAACAGCTTTTCCAGCACAATTATTACTTTTAAGACACAAGTGGAGCTGGGAACATGGGAAACACTTCTTTACGCATGTTTAAATAAATCTTATGGAACTCTATCCATCCCATTTATTGTCTTGTTTCAGCTTCCAAGTCCATCCCCCTCCCGGACACCGTGCTCTTAGGTCCATGGATCTTTCACACAATAAAACTCTTCCCCATCGCACTGGTGTTAAAAAACGCTGCTCTCTCCGAGCAGAAACGGTGCGCTCCGCACGCCACTGATTCACGTGTTTTTAATTAAATATCTAAATTAAATCATCCAGGCAATATAATAATAATCATTCATTCATTCATTCATTTTCTACCGCTTGTTCCCGTTAGGGGTCGCGGGTGACTGGAGCCTATCCCAGTGCCTTTGGGCCTTAGGCGGGGTACACCCTGGACAGTGGCCAACTCGTCGCAGGGCACAGAACACAGAGACATAGACATCGACACAGACAACCATTCACTCTCACACTCATTCACGAGGGCCAATTTACAGTTGCCAATTTACCCAACACATGCATGTCTTTGGACAGAAGCCGGAGAACCCGGAGAGAACCCACGGTAACACGGGGAGGACATGCAGACTCCACCCAGAGAAATCATGTGATGTAATGTTGTTTGGGATGTAATGTTGTTTGGGAGGCTCTAACCGCTCTGCCACCGTGCACTCCCTAATAATAATCAAATAATCAAATTACTCGATTTACTCGAGTTATGGTTGCAGTCCTACTTTCAAACCATCATTCCAAGATTCTAGCTCAAACGGGACTTGCAAGGCTAGCAATGATATGGTGCAAAGCAAGGCGCTATCGAGTCAGAGGCGTGTTGGCGGATAATTAAACATTGATTTAAGATGATGGAAGCGTTAACAAGCAGGCAAGGGACGCATGGGGTGTACATGAAACAGGACCTTGCCAGTGTTCGTGGCCTTGAATTTATGTTCTGATGGGGCATTTTAGTCTGGAGAAAAATGACGGTAATTGCAGTGTGTGTATGTATGTGTGTGTGTGTGTGTGTGTGTGTGGGTGTGTGTGAGAAAGTGTGAAAAAGAGTGAAAGGGAGGGGCGGTGATTTGTCATTGGGCCCTTAAGCTTATTAGTATGTCATGAATCATTCAATTAAACAATGACCGGCAGCTATCCCACCAGTGGCTCTGTTGATGTCATGCAAGCACTCATCAATTTGAGTCGTAATTGGATGAAAGCACTTGTAACTCTATCTGGAAAATACTGACAATTTTGGACAACTTAGTCAAGTGTTAAATCTAATACACCACGTCAAATGACAGAACGCTACTTGTTAGTAAATGTTGTGTGATTAAGGTTAAGGTTAAGGCACACCTAAGGGGACCCAGCTCCTTATCTTAAGCTTGGCTTGGTCAGACCTTTGGCTGGAGGACGTTACCAATTGGGCATGTTTTAAGTTGATCGAGGAAACCGAAGTGCCCAGAAACCTACCCAGACACGGGAAGAAAGATAGTGCTATTAACCTTCTGGACAGTTTTTAATCATTTCAAGCTAGGCTCATGCTGTGCGTATTTGATTATTGTGAGGTAGATTAATGGGAAACACAAGAATACTTATGAAACAGAGTTCGCTCATCTATAGACATATTGCATTTTGATTGATTGATTCTTGTCTGAGTAAACTTGTATTGTGTGACTGCTCAGAAAAGTCCTGTTTTCACCAACAGTGAAATGCCACTAGTTCTGAGTCGTTTTAGATCAATCTTGCAAATGACCATCGACAAAATGTTAAATAATATCTACGTATTTGATATTTTAATGCTAAACACCCCCAAAAGAGCATATGTCTTCAATAAATTGATCCTGACTTGCCTTTGGGTCACTCACTAAACTATTTAATAAAGGATTGCTCCAATGAAGGGGCCATATGAACTTTGAATTTTAATGTATTCGCTCTCAAAGATTCGACAAGATTAAGTCCATTTGATAATATTTTTCTTGAAGCAAATCTCTTTTGAGTCCAGTTCTATTCTCACTTCTGTTCTTGATGGTTAAACACCTGAATAAAGTAGAGCTCTGAATGTATCCACATTAAACTGCAGTGATTGATTTTAGCTCCGAACCCTCGCTACCCTTCACTTTACTTCTAAACGTCTCCCAAAGGCAAAGGTATCTGCGTTTTTCACAAGGTCTCCTATTTGAACATTAGCTTTCTTGTTTTATAGCTTTATGATTCATGAACTTCCTGCTCTTGCTCTTTTCCTCCTTCCTCGTCGTTGGGTTGAACTATAATCAGCTGGGTTCATGCTGGTCTGCTGAATCACTCTGCTCCTGAATCCTCTTTGCTGACTCCGTTAAGAATGGCCCATTCTTTATCTCCTTTCCTCTTTCTAATGTTTTCCCAAAAGACTTCTTTCTTCAGTGCCGAAAAGCCCAACTGCTTGATGAAATGTCCGTCCACACAGACCAGCAAATCTATCTCGAAAGAAACAGAGAACAGAAGCCAGAGGTTTCAACCATCCTCGTATCACAAATGTCGCATAATAATTCAGATCTAGTATATGAGACAATTTCATCTCCTCCGAGTTATGTGTATGAACTTTTGGAAGGGCACCAGTCACTTGCAGACTTTGTTAATCAATGTAAAATAATGTAAATAGATGCTGTGTAGCGTGGCAAAGGGCAGCGGTTGAGTAACTTTATTTTTGGTTCATGGGCGCACGGAAAGGATTCTTGCACCTTTTTCACATTGTCCTTGGGCTGAATATTGAACCTTCAGTTAGTTTGTGTGTGTGTGGGAGGGTGAATGGGACAATGATGATGAAATTCAAACATCTTTAAGGATATTTATAGTGACGCTGATGGAATAAATGCATCGATTTTCCACCTATTTGCTTTCTGTTTGACTTTGCCTACACTTTTGCCGCTCTAAAGCCACGAATCGCACTTGTATAACTATATAGTATTGCAAATATAATGCGAATAGCTTGCATTGCACCAAAAGCAAAGGTGAAGTTCTACTAGTGTGTTTAAATTGGCAGAAACAGCATATTTGGAGTTGTACAACAGGCCGGGTTCTAGCTTTTCTGAATTTGGATGACAGAACTAGACATTTTCCTTAGCACTGCCTGCCATGAACGGAAATATAAGTAAACCTGAATGTTGTACGCATTTGTAAAGTAAGAATTGGGAAGGTGAGTGGTAGTCATCGCAATAGAAGCAGTACATTTGGCCGTCTAATTGCAGAACACTACTTTTAAGTAATCCGTCAAACCTTCTGTAGATTCTGTATTCTATAATTAATCATCGTCGAACTTAAGTGACAAAACCTGATGAACTGACAGTCGCTCCAGATGTGGTGCCACATGCTCCACAGTCATTACCTCGCTACCCCCTGCATCTCCTTCCAATCAGAAAACACCCAAACGCACACAGGAGCGGTTGTTACCCATCATCTTACTCATATTTCAACTTAATGACGCTTGACAATGTACTATTGACGTCAAAATCACGGCTTTAATGGTTTTCACCACTCGGACAGTTTCTGGTTAGTTTCTTCAGCAGAAAAATGGCGGCGTTTGAAAGAAGAGGAATTAATGAGCTGTTTCCTTAAAGCCATCTTAGTGGTTATTTGGTTAAGCCTTTCTCGCCTGGAGCCTGACAATTTTGAGATAAAAGTGTCAGCGTTGTTGATATTTATGTAACGATAAGGTTCACAGAGGCTGAAGGCAATATAATGTGCTGCGTGTGTTTCCAAGCCCCTTAAGTGATCATTATTAAGACATTGGGCCAGCTCCTCTGCACTGATGCATGTCCGCAGTCACACTCTGAACAGCGCACAGGGGCAGATGCCATGTGTCTTAGCAACTGTTATTTAAGAAAGCGCACTCTATATTAACACAGGAATAGGTTACACTTGATTGGATAATGTTGGATGGGGCAGCATGCAATATGTCATGATTATATGAAGTAGAAAAGCACAATACAGGGTATCTTTAATATCTTGTTATTATTATATCAATATGCTTTATCTCTCAGGTTGGCCATTGGACCAGTAATGAAAATATGTTTTGAATTGACATCAAACAATAATAAAAGAGATGGAGCGGGACTTGTTTTCTTTGAAAGAAAACAATTCACCACCCAATCAGCTCCTTCAGGTTTTAGGTTGACGACTGTTACTTGGTTGGGAGTGAAATTCCTAAAAGTCCAGGTCCATCAAGTTATATTCTTCATATTTTATGTCTGGATGTCTCAAAAACGTAATTTAATTAACTTACTATCAGATAAAATTGTTTCCTGCAATTGTATTAACCTGGATTACAGACTGATATGTGTGGCACTCTGAGTTGAGTTCTGGAAAGGCTCACACTAAAAGCAATTGGCATGTTATTCTAATACTAATGCAGCTGAATAAATTCAATCTACAAAAGCGCTGACATGTTTCCCTCCACATATGCACATAGCACATGCGCATGTTTGAAAACGAAATAGTCTGTACTTCCATCGGCACCACCACGTTTGTTTTGGTGCTTTTGGAGGCCTCACCTTTGGCTTTCGCCCAAACCTGCTGCGCTGTGATTGGTCCAGTCTCCGCACCACCGGGGGTTGGGGCCCTGTCACAATCACATGCAACAGCAGGAGCCTGAAAAGATAAATTCTCAAGAAATCACAAGAATTCATGTTGCTGGCAAGGTTACAGTTGTATGTCTACAGAGATCATTTTATAATATGCCAACTTGTTTGATTATTATGTATTTAGCTAAAATACTTGCAATTTGATTTTTTAAATTTGATCATTAAATATGCTGATAGCCAAGTTGGGTGGAGTGTCTTGTGCAAGGACAATAACAGTATGAAATGCTGGTTATGGGAATTAAACCATCACCTCCCCAATTGCCAGTGTCCTTAACCTTTGTTTGTGGAAAGAAACTTAAAGGGCAAAATCTGAAATTATGTTTCCTTAAGATGTTGTCACAGTCACTGAGTATGAGTTCTACCCTTAAGACTAGAGATAAAAGTTTAAAACCTCAAATGATCTTGTTTCTAAACATATGCACACTTTGTACCACCTACATGCTGTGAGCTGTTTGCCCACTCCAGGATAAAAACTGTAAGTACAGGCCAGACCGAAAAGTGGTGCCAATATGGAGAGGTGTGACTTCTAAAGGGGCATTTCAGGAAAGGAAGTCTTTTTTAGCTGTGTTTTTTGCTGCCGAAGCATAGGTCACAACCATACAAATAAAGATTAAAGAAAAGTACAATGCAATTACACTGTATACAATGGTTGAATTTATTTTGAAAAAACAATAGCAACACAAGTTAGAGTGCACTGTTGACTCAATGATGCACACTGTTGAACATTGAACATTTTACACAAACTGAATTCCCACTTAACCAGACATGTGAAAACAACAAAAGTGCAGGTCAGTGGCAGTCAGAAGTCAAAGTGAGTGGGCAGAATAAGGTGTACAGGATGTGGAGATACAGTGGTACGAGTGGGGGAAAAAGAGCTTAGGATAATTTTTACAGATTTGTATTTTTGATTTAAAAACCCATACAACTAAATTGGCAACCCAGAATTGCCTTTGAGCGAGATCTTAACCCTGTATTTGCTGTTTGTTTCCAAATACTACTTTGCACTGGTTACTGTATTGCTAGTGCTTGACCGACCCAGTGAGGGACAATGCTGTTGCTATAGAGATGTCACTGTGATACATGGTTGTGTGTGCAATCACTGTCAGCAAAGCAGAAAAGAGGAGAGCCCATCGGATAATCACTGCTGTCAGACAACTGCCTTCTCAAGTCTGGAAAGCTGCCCGGAGAAGCTCTGTCCTCTCTGCTCCAAAACATGTGCTTTCTGTTCGTTTGGACAAGAGAAAGCACTGTTTCTGTTCCACTGGTTAAGAAGACAGAGGAAGAGGCCCCGCGATACACTGAAGGGCTCCCAAAACAGCGAAATACAGCCAGCCAAAGAACATCATAATGTCAAAAATAACAAGCTCTTTCCTCATTGTCAGGGATGCATTGTGGAAGATGCTGTTACATTCCATGCAGTGGTGTTAGATGTGGAATGAAAGGAATACCTCAATGCACTTAAAGGAAGCCTGGACTGGAGACAGCGCTTATGCAGCCACCGAATACAAGCGAGGCATTCATACAAGTCTGGGGTGCAGCCAGGAAGATCTTACTGTTTTGGGAAAAAAAATGATTTGATTAGCTTCTGTCACTACAAGTAAATCCAACAAATTAAATGCTTGTGAATTTCTGCTTGCTGGTGGCTTAGTGGTTAAAAGTGTTACACATGTTTGTTACCACCTCAGCGTTGTGGTTTCGGGTCCTAGGCTTGATGGTTTGCCAAATGTCTCTTCCCTCTTTCTCCCCTTTCTGGCAACAGCTGTCCTGACTAACATAAAGCCTTTGGGACTGTAAATATATTTGTATTATTTCTCTTTTTAATAAGTGTATTCATTTATTTATGTATGCATTTATGTATGTATTTATTTATTTATTTATTTACAGTGCATATTAATGAACTTATAGTAAAGATGCATTTTTTTTTACTCCGATTTAATAGTAACTCGGTAACTATGTCGCCTTTCTGGTTGAGGACACTGTATGTCACCTGTTTGTTTCCATGGAGATTAAATATTTTGCCTTGAATGTTCCACAGACATTTCACTTCCCTATCTTGCATTTATTCAATTACAGATGTTTTTATTGCTCAAAAACACACGTTCTTACTGTGAGTGGGGTCACCGCTCCACAGGACTGACCTGTAACTGGACCTGACAGCATTTATGTACTGTGGAACATTCCTGCTGAAGCAATAACATCTCCATGGTTTATTTGATTGGGACGTATGTTTCCTGAGCTCACGTCACACACAACATTTTAGCCGGGGCCTCAATGTCCGTCCCTACTTGGGCTTTTACATAAAAGACAGTCACAAACAATGCAATACAAAAGACAAAACATATATTTGGTTTAGTTTTGATATTTGTTTTATTAAGAGACAAATCTATTCATATTTTGTCCTCCTTTGGTTTGATAATTATTTTGAACTACCTTATCCGTGTTTTAGTCTCTTTATAGACCTGCTTTAGTCTCATTTTACACTAGGTTTAGGCCTGATAAAGTGGTGAGAAAGGTTTGGATTTTGTGATACTCAGAAAGGCAAATATTAACTTAGTGGCAAAAGTTTGAGAACCACTTGGCTTTACAGCGATAGAGAGCAAATAAACCATTCTACAGGGGCACATTTCCTTAGCAACAGTGTCTCGTTAAAGTTCTGTATTTGTTTGATAAAAATAGCACCAAAATGACCAGAATCTCAGTGCCAGTCTTTTTTAATTGGCCAGGATGTATCTCTAAGGCTACATCCTCCTCATCGTCTTCACATGTGGGCTGCATCAATCGCATCCTAATACAACTGTTATTCTTTCCCCTCGCACTATTTGTTCTGCTCATTCCGATCCTCTCCTAATTTGTCCATAATGTGTTCTCCCTCATTTCCGACCGTCCGCTTCTGCCACTTTGGTCGCAGCAGGGAAGCGTCGGTAACGACTCTTAAATAAACGCTACTAGCTACACATGCATCCTTGTAGTGTCAGCGCTTATTACGAGTTTGTAGGTTCATAAACAAAGCTGACGAGGAGAGCAGAGATACAGGAGAGGAAGAAGCAGAGCGACCCATAACCATCAGTCAGTTCCAAGCTCGCATGGATAATTTACGCGTGTATCCTTGTGGCGTACATTCCGAGCGGCGCGTAGTAGACTTATAATAGTCCGATGGTTATAATACGCCATAGCTCACTTTCTCTACTCGTTCATGCATCAGTGCGTGTTTATGGGCTTGTAATGGCAGATGAACTATTTATTGGCGACGCGACGGCAGCTTTTTGTGCTGTTGTGTGCTTGGTAAACGTGTACATGGAAATATTTTGCTGACACGGCATTTGCATAAAACAAGAAGGTGATTTGCGTTGGGGCGTAACATATGGTGGATACTTTATGTAGAGAAGCTGCGTTTTGAACTTCATGAGTCAGGGGTTCTTTTAATCTGGATTTCCTTCGAGTAAATGGACATCCGTTCATGTATGTTGGAAAGGGTAAGGGAAATTAAAGTTATAGGGCTATAGCAATTCTAAATTCTCAAAAATGTCAAGTCACGCCAGTGTTTCCGCTGCATTCACTGTTGCACACGCGTTTCACATCGTCAATAAACTGGTGAAAGTCCATGTGTAGTATTAAAGGCATTACGGTGCTGCCTAGTGGTCGAGTGGTTATATACATTAAGCCAGGCTCCATATGCAGTTTGAATTTACTGCAGTTCCTCTTTTCTCCTTCACCCCCATTTCACACTAAGCTGTCCTGTCTAATAAAGCCTATGGGCCAAAAAAAATCCTTAAAAATATATGAAAATAAAATAAAAGCGTTCAAACATCTTCTTTAAAACACTGTGTGCTGCTGGACTTCACCACTTTGCACCGAATCAAAGAGAACGTACTGAAACACACACACCACACACACACACACCACACACACACACGCACAGAGCAGGAGACTTGCATGAGACCGCGGTGAGACAGAAGAGAGATGAATGGGATATTCGCTTTGTTAACTTGAATCATTTTGCTCCATGGTTTGTGCCGTGTTGTTGGTGTTTTTAGCAGCGGAGTACAGCTAAAACGCTTCACTGCAGCCACAACTTGTCCGAGTTAAAGGGACAGCGCCCGGTTCTTCGCAAAAAAGCTGTTCAAATCATCAGAAAATATGGCTCATTGAGAAATAGACCTAAAACAGGATTGTCCAAACTTTTTTCACCGAGGGCCACATTTTGAAAATTTATACGGAGCAGAGGGCCACAGACAACCCGACAATGAAGTGAATCATTCGAAATGTTGCATTTGACATCGTTTTGATGAGGCTCCACACCTTTGATACGACTTGGAACATTAATATTAGGTTAATTTAATATATTTTCCGATTTCACAGTAAAAAAATACTACTTTCTGTTGTTTGGACCAACTTAGCAGGAAGCCGGAGGGCCAAAAAAAATGTGTCTGAGGGCCGCATTTGGCCCCCGGGCCGTAGTTTGGACATGCCGGACCTAAAACATTCCTCACCGCAATATGAGCGCAGTCAGTTTGATAAATATAAAGCCTGAATTGAAAATTGCTTGAGAATTGCTTAAGAATCTTTTTTGAATTGGGAATATTGTTTTAATCGAATCAAGATCCCAACATTATAATTAAAACAAATTTCCAGTAACTTAGAGATTCACACCCCTTGGCATTGTATCGTGATCTTTCTTTTGTCATATCGTGCTTCACTTCTTTTAAGTTATGTACAGCTCAATGCTCAAACAAGGACATTTTCCCACACCCTTTCTTCCTATTGGTCAGCCCATATCAGGCTCTGAGTGAGTGACAGGTGCATTTAGCCAATCACACTGAAGCGTGGAAACTCAGAAGAAGGAAAATACTTTATTCATTACTCTTAGTTAAGACAATAAAATCACAGTTTTGCATGAATCGTGATCAAATCCAAATCATGATCTGGTTCCCAAGTTAATTACATATGACTAATGCAATATTATTATTATTATTATTATTATTATTATTATTAATGGTGGCAGAGTGGTTATCATTCCTGCCTCTGAATAATTAGGTGTTTTAATCTCAGGATACATTGCCGACACATAATCACGTCTTCCTTCTAAAAATCGTTTCAGACTGATCGTTGTCCCAAATATACAGTATACTTATTGTTACTGCACTGGAAACTTTCTTGAATTCATTAATTAGAGGTGTCCATGTTGAATAATGTATTGCCTGTTCTATGCTTAAAATAGAGCAAATGAATTCACAAACCGTAGATGTGTTTTATTCGTAGTTTTTTCTTTGCTAATGCTAATCTGCACCGCAAACGCTAAGCTTGTCAAGGCATTTAGGTTTGTTTCATAATACATTCAAGACAAATGAGATCACTAATGGGTGTTGCGTAAGATCTTCCTTTTTGAGCGCGACAGGGGTTCTTTTAAATGGAAAGTATAGCATCTAATCACGGTCCAACTTGTGAAGCTGCCAATGTATCTGTGCCACCGCCTTTTCTGCTCTGACAGCACTGGCAACCTCTGTGCATTTTGGTGCTGAAACCAAAAGGATAACAGTATTTTTTCCCCTTTTATTTCAAACATTGGGATTTATTTATAACAATGTAGAATAGAAAAGTTTTGAATTCATGACTTATGAAAAGGAAAACTACAAATCTCACAGGGGTACAAGTTTTCTCTTTTGTTTTGTTTTGTTTTTTATGTTCATGATATAAAAAGTACTTGTGAGTGCTGCACTATTTGGGGTAAAAAGTATTGAGATTTGTTATTTCTGTTTTAAAAATCTATTTGATCCACTTTTTCCCTATGATTTATTTTCATTTCGTTTCTTGAAAATGAGATAAATTCCAATGATTTCCAGTGACAATGGGTAGAACTGGATTTATAGTGCAACACATATTATATCTGGCTTCTAACAGTTTATTTTAACAAGTGCAGAGGCATTAATATTGAAGGAAAAACTTAAACATGAACTGCCAAACTACAAGAATCCCATGCAATTACAGCCTGATTGTAAAAAAAAAAAAAGTCTTCGGAATTTGACAAATAAAATACATTTAGATATGTGTTGTTAGTTCTCATGACTCAAATGCATAAAATGTACAAAATCATTTCTACAAACTCTTTAAAAGTGAGGGACTTAACCAAAGCCAAATCTGCAGCTTGACAGTATTTATCTTATTTTTCCCAAGCCTATAAACCGCCAGTGTGTATCAAGTACAAGATGTCATTGAATTCCAAGTCTTCCCCAGCTTTTACAAGACTCTTAAGCCATCAACAAGCATCAGCCTCTGCCCCTCTCTCGCTCCCCCTATGGCCCACTTAGATGGATGTAAAATTAGGCTTTAATCCTCGAGCTGAACTAAACACATGCTCCCCAGCGTCGACACCGCTCTCACATAACATATCTCTCATTCAGTGCCATTATATAACCTTTTCATTCTGTATATAGTTCCTTATTTAACATGTTCTTATGAATGTCAGATCTGCTTTAGCTTTTTCTTTAATTGTTCATCTCTGTACAAAAGTATGTGGTTATTTGATTAAACTAAAAGCTATTTTAATGACTAGTAACACATCTCCAAAAGTGATTTCAGCGTAGAGAGAGAATTGATTTGTGAGGAAAAATTGATCCGAAATTAGTGGTGGTGAAAAGGAAGAAATAGAAAAGAGTTAGTGACTTTTCTGGTGTGGGCCCCATTAACTTGTCCTTCTTTTACTTGTTCGATTCACTAGCAGTGACCATGCCACAACAAATGGAATATAAGAGAATGTTTATTGATAATAGTGATGATGGATCGATGATGGATCGATGATGGATCGATTAGAGTTGGCTAGGTAGAGAGTCTGTGGATGCGGGCTCCGTCTCGGGTAATCAGCCCAGCCGATTCAGAACCCCCAAAGAATTTAAAATGAGAAAAGATGGTCAACGTAAAGCCTGGCTGAAATTAAGATGTCAACTGAGTGGCACAAGAGAAGAGGAGCTGGATAGTCGAGGACTCTGAAGAGTAGCTGGATGGAATCTAAAAGCAGTCTGTCCATTACTGGAGAAGAGGATTAATACCGGTGCAGTTGAATAGAGTTTTTAAAGAGTTTTAGGCGATGAATTGGAAGATACGGAGAGCAGGTGAGTGCGATAGACTTTGCGGTGCAGTAATACAGTCTCAAGTCAAATGGATGGCATAAAGACAATGCGTTTGTGGGTAGCCGATGGAAGTGCATGGGTATGAATAAGGTGCGAGAGTGATGGGGTTGAGGTTCGGACGAGCAATCGTTAAACAGTGTGGATTACATGGTCGTCGCCTTGCTCCGGAGTGTGGAGAAAGGTTCAGGAGAAAGGAATACTTATCCTTATAAAGGAGTTGACGAACTGCAGGTAGTTATGAAATCACTATGAGCGATGGATGAGGGAACATAATGGAGAGCTGAATGAGATTGAGAATGAGTGTAACAAAAGATAGATGAGAGGGTAGTCTGATTTAGATGGTTCCTGAAGATCGAAGAAGAAGAATTAGGACGGTCGTCGAAGTTCGGTGCTGAGCATCGGATTTTGGGACAGCGAATTGAGAGTAGAAGTTGGCTGATTATAGTGACTCGAGCACAAGCACTGCGGGTGACTTATTGATGGAGGAGAATAGACTACGAATCTTGAGAGCTATGAGGTATGGCGTAAAGAATATCCCTTATTGATCTACTAAAGAGGTTATTTCGAATGAGTGCTTTCTGACTAATCGAACCCTCAAAAGAATGTCTAAAACGATAGTGGGGTATAATTCGAACGGATGTGGAGGACCTGTTAAGAGTAGACAGAACGAGCTTCCTGGTGAGGATGTGGGAAAACTCGAGTAGGATAGGGGATGAATGAGAAAGGGGTCGAGTGGATGAATGGGGATGGGGTTGAGTGGGATGAGTGATGAATGCCGGAGGGATGAATGAAGAATCGAAAGGAGATCGAATGGGGTGCGAGAAGAGGGTCAAAGGAGAGACTGAAGTGAACTAGCGAGGCATCCTGGTGCCCAGTGGCTCTGGAGTAGGCATCCCTGTGCCGGTTGGCTCTGAGAAAGGGACTCTGGGGAATCTATGGCTAAGGGGAAAGCCGCCTATGATATGCCGGGGCCTGTATGAGTGGTTGTCGGCCGTGGATCGGAGCGAGCGTGGCTGTCGGCCGTGGATCGGAGCGAGCGTGGCTGCCGTTGGCGTGGTTGCCGCCGTGGATTGGCGTAAGCATGACTGCCGTTGGCGTGGGTGCCACCGTGGATTGGCGTAAGCGTGGCTGCCGTTGCCGTGTTTGCCGCCGTGGATCACGTAAGCGTGGCTGCTGCAGTGGATTGGCGTAAGCGTGGCTTCTGGCGAGGCTCGTGCTTGGAGCGAGCGTGGCTGCTGCCGTGGTTCGGAGCGACCGAGGCTTAGTATGAGTCGGAGTAGCATGCTAGCATGAGTCGGCGTAATGTCAATGATGAATGGGATGAGGGGTGAATGCGAGAAAATGAGCAGCACTGGCATGGAATTTGTGAGCATGTGTGAGAAGGCAAGGTGAACATGGTAAGATGAGGTAGCATGAAAGCAGGAGCTGGATAAAAGTGTGACTGAAGGAAAAGGGGGGGGCCTCGAGGTGGTCCTGTGGTTATGCCTGTTCTATGACATATGTGCTAAAAGCAAAGTCTACATGCATACTCTTACAACCACAGTTACGTTAGGTAACTTAGATTTCAGCTGTAGCTGTAGCAGTAGGTGTAGACTGGAGGGATGAAGGGATGAAGGGATGAAGGGATGAAGGAATGCATGTGTGTGGGGGTTGAATGTACTGCAAAGAGGAGGCTACATGCGTACTCTTAGAACCACGGTTACGTTAGGTAACCTGGATTTGATCTGTAGCAGTAGGTGATGAGGAGGGATGAAGGGATGAGTGCATTGAAATGAGGAGATGGGATAAATGTTGAGATGAGAAAGATTGAGAACAGAGGGCACAGGCACGGGGTTATACAACCGGACTCCTGCCACCAGGGGGAGCTGAGAGGTCGGGCTCGGGCCCATGGAGCGATAATGATGTCATCAGCTGCGCGCGCTCTGTACAGGGAACCAGGAAGTGCGGAGGCTGACAACAAGTGGATATTTATCATCATAGCGTCTGAGAGAACTGGCTTCCGACTTCGGCCCACTGCAGGCAAGCCGCGGTCCAGTCTCTGGTGTCTAGGAGAGCACGTGGGTCCTGTTGCCTATGGAGTAGAGGTCGGTGGGTGTGAATGTGTGTAGACACCCCGGAGGTAGGGGTCCTCCGCGTACTGAGATTACGGTGTTCGGTGGCTATGGAATCATGCCTACTGTGAGTGTGC
Organism: Chaenogobius annularis; assembly: GCA_015082035.1. NCBI lineage: Eukaryota > Metazoa > Chordata > Actinopteri > Gobiiformes > Gobiidae > Chaenogobius > Chaenogobius annularis. The sequence goes on along the minus strand of BJKM01000063.1, from coordinate 2,148,688 downwards.
GCGACGGAGAGGGGATCTTCGTTGCCGATATAAATAGGGCTTCTGGGTAATTAGAGGTGTGGTTAAAGAGTGGAGGCGTGGTTGCTGGAGGAGAAGGAGTTTGAGGCGTGGTCCCGCTCCCGAACCAGTGCCAGTCAGTGTGTTTTCATTACAAAAGTTTAAATAAAATAACATGTTGAAAAACCTGAATTCTTGTAGTTTGTGGACTTGCTTTATGTTATGTTGCTTTTTCTTTTTTTTTTAAGTAATAACATCTCCATGGACACAATCAGGTGGCAGACACTCCAGAAATGTTACATACTTACATTTAAAGGAGACATATTATGCTTTTTTCCCATGGATGTATTATAATAACTGGATAAGGCACGCCCCCTCTGTCCTTGATCCAAATTGAGTAGTGGCCACTCCGCGGGACTGCAGCCTCCCGGGCCTGACCATTCAAGAGCTCGGCCTCTAAAATTACTGAAAGTGCTAAATTCTCTTTAGTATAAAAATTAAATAGAAGGAATTTCACTCTTTTTACCGTTTCTAAAATCCTTAAAAATCTTTTTTTTTTACTTCACAGTGAATGGTGTACACGGACTGGTTACAAAGGGGGGAGGCGCTAGCCCCCATTCAGGAAGTAATGTGGAAGTAGGAAACTTTTTTGGAGACATGCGCCAATGAGCACACCCCATTGGCCTGAATCGGGCGACATTTTGTTTTCCGGGGGCTTGTTTTTTCCAGGTATTCCAGGCACTTTAACTACAACACAAATAGATCATATGTTTGTATTTTGTTCATTGTAAATCACAATATTGATCTTAAATGGCTTTTTAACAGAAACAGCTTCATTGACTTCCTGTTCAAAACTACAGAACTGATAAGCCCCGCCTCTTCATAGTGACATTTCACAGTAACAAGCAGCAAACAAATCAAGGTTTAGGTTTCAAGCAGAAAACAATACAGGATTACTCAAACATACATGAATAAATCAAAATACAATTTCGAGTAAACTAATGTTGAGGAAACACTGTCGTAAAAAGCTCATTAAAGTTGTATAATACGTCCTCCTTAAATTACGTTGATGAATTGATCGATGGATATTGTGTGTTTCGTTTTTTTTAGTCCACATTTCATCTGATCATCTCATCAGTGCGTCCCACTGCCTCCGTATCGTTCCTGCTGTCTGACTTTTGGAGCGGGTGTGCGATGGGTGCTGGGCGGTCTGTGTGTGCTGCTTGGATGGGTGCTTCTGATAAATGAGATGGAATCTGGCAGCGGCTTTGTGAAAATACACATATTAGGGCTGCTTTAGGGAGGAACCGCTCATCTGTCTCAGCCCAAGTGTGTGTACCGTATGTGTGAAGAAGGCTTCACATGCAGGCAGCATTAATGTGGTACAAAGAAGGAACTCAAGTAAACTCGGGTAATTCTGGATAAGTAAATGCATTAAACTCGAGTTTCCAATTAAGGTGGCTTGAAATAAGTATCAGTACGATTGTATTTATTTTAATGGTTTTACTTTCTTTTCTTTTATACAGTTCTTATTTGATTTTACTAGTTTTATTGCTTAGGACTACTAGAGTTAAATAGAGATGTTTCTGTATCTTTTACTTGTATTGTGAAGCACTTTTAGAAACTGTTTCTGTTTATGAAATGTGTTATGTACAGTAAACAAAGTGGATTGGATTGAGGTCTAAACTAGGATTTAGCCAGTGCTTCTCAATTATTTTCTGTTAAGCCCCCCCTAGGAAGAAGAAAACACTTTGCGCTCTACTCTCCGCTGCAACTATAAATATGGTGGGCGTATAAACAAAATTATAAAATTGGGTGAAAAACAAGCGCGCTACATACGCTTCGTCATATTTCCTCGTATTATTAGCTTTCGGGTGACTTTTGTTTGTCTCATTATCTTCGTCTAGCTCCCCCTTTCTTATATATATCTATATCCATAGTGTCTCTTGAGGGTTTGTTCAGTGCACTTCATATCACCTGCTCTGCGCTGTGTGTGCGCGTGCTCCGTGCAAAAAACCCTCAACCATAATACTCCCCGTGCTCAGTCTGACAATGACAGCGCCACTGTCACCTACTGTAGTAGATGTGCAATTACACTTTGTTCTATACCAGGGGTCTCCAATTATATTTTCAAGGGGGCCAGATTTTTTGGTGTGCTAAGGTCCGGGGGCCGGACTACAAAATCACACCACAATTTTATGTTTTTTCTCTATAAGATCCACAAACAGCTCACAGTGGCACAATTCAACAACATAAATCTACACAGGACTTTACTTTCAGAGAAGTAAAAACATCTTAACATTATGACATGACTAAAAACAGGACAAAGGCACTAAAACCCAGGTTTTACCAGAAACCTGACTTGACTAGTGCAAAGCAGACCTGGGACAAAACCAGGTTTAAACCAAGACTAAAACGCACCATATCTACCAGAAAAACATGGATAAACTATAAAGCAGGTCCAAAACAGGATTAAAGCAGGACTCAAACAGGACTTGAACAGGTCTAAAGCAGTTCTAAAGCAGGTCTAAAGAAGGACTAAATCAGGACTAAAGGACTAAACCAGGATTATTTAAAAAAAAAAAAATGTCATTAGAACATTTGGTTCAAATGATATTAAAAAAGTAGCTCACTTTGCATTTAGTTCTTCAGAACAAACGCAGCTAGGCCACATGCACAGTATCATGCATGTTTTGGGAGTTCTCTGACCGGCAGCAGTCTATTAAAAATAGCCCAGACTGAGCATTGAAATATATGCAACGTAATAAAATGGACAACGGGGAAAAGTTGCTGAAAGCACTAAACTGGTGACAACGGATCTGCACCTGAGAAATCATGTATTTTTATCTTCCATAGTCACTTTAAGCTGTAAATTATGTTTTATTACAATTCGATACATATTCATGGAAATTAGCTTATGAAATTAGATGCGCCTAAAGCAAAAGTGCACATGTCCCGGGATGAGACCGAGGTCCACCTTTCATAACGCGACCCGTGAAGCCATCTGCACATCACGCACAGCGGTCTGACGTACCTTGCACTCACGTTGTCCTCCGGTGCCACGGCGCGTAATGTTCCTCGTTAACGAGCCAAACACTCGGAGCACACGGCCCTTGCGCATGTTACATTTACACCAAATCATCAGTGAAGCTGTTATTTACTGTGTCTACAGCATCACATGTTTGTGCTTTGACAGAGCAGTGTTTCAGAGGAACCGGGGCTCTCTGGCCCGCCAAGACCAGCGGCGGAGCAAAGTAGCGCAGAGTGATGGTGCGTCGTGAAAAATAAAAGATTTTTTTTATTTTTTATCATGGGAAACTGAGCCGCGGGCCAGACCAAATTGCTTCGGGGTCCGCCTTTTGGAGACGCCTGTTCTATACCATTTTACTTTCAAACTGAGATTAAGAACATTCTAAATGGGGTCACATGTGCCCCCCCAGGCATCGCACTGCGCCCCCCCCCCTGGGGGGCCGCCCCACTATTTGAGAAACACTGGACTGAGCAATGGAAGACACTGAATCTAGGGCTGGTATTGCTCTTTTTTTTTCTTCCTTATCCGAGTTCCTTATGTAAGTCTGAAATGAAGCAAAAAATATAATCATATTTTAAACCAATACTCACTTTTTAATTGGAATATGTAATAGAATCCTTATACCTCTTCTCCACTGTAATAAACACAACGTATAATTCAAAGAAAAGGCTTCAAATTCAAAATTCAAAGTTAAAGCAACACTCATTTATTTATCTTTTTTTGTTTTTGGTCAGTTTTCTCTCATCATATAAGCTTTCATATGGAAACAACAAAAATGTCCAATCTGATCCTAGTTTGTTTTTATTATTTCATTGAATCGACTCGCATCCATAGATTTCTCTGGAACATTGTAACTTCAAAGGCTGTTTTCTCAGAATACACTTCCCCCGTGGGGACATACAGATCCCCACTTAAAGTAACACGTACACACACCAAACTTTACAATCTTGCACTGAACAAGATTTTGACGGGACTTATTGAAGGGTTTGTCGATATTTGATTCTGAGCTTGATTCATTCATGTTTTAAGTCTAGTTTTAAGTAAGTTAAGTAAGTTTTCATATTCTATATGAAAGCATGACATAATAAAACTCAGTTCTTACTTTTATTTGAGTAAACTAGGTTTGATATCTTTCAATTTCATATTTTTTCCTATTCACCTGCAGTGTCTCGCCTGAAGTCAAGTGTACCATCTAACACTTCAAGTAACTTTTCTGTACTTTCCTTTTATTCTATATGGTATTGGAAGATATTGAAGTTATTTCTGTCCTAACACCGTTATCACATGCAACACTTTGTCCCGGCTTGTATTTTATAGACTCGCACCACTCCATGATGTAACACGTGTAGCAAAGGTGATAGTTCATGAATGGTTATTGCCAAAAGATACAGAGGCAGAAAATTAAACGGGAATTCATCTCCAGGTCTTCTGTAGTTATGGTAGCAGAAGGCCGATGTAGCAGTAGGAGTGGTTGAAATAATACTAAATAAGTGCAAAATTAAATGTACTGTACAAAAGTGCCTTTTTTACTATGTTTGAGAGCAGGTATCTGTACTTTCTACTTCCCGACATTTTTTAACAGGTCTAAAAAGTAAAAACTGCTTTCCGTCACCTAAAATGGCTGAGGGGTTAGTTTTAGCACTTTCATAATTGAGTCAACGTTCCAACTTTGAGCAAACAGTAATATACAAATAAAAATAGCTAGGATCACTACTTTCTATGGTTTAATAGTTCTAAAAATCAGTTTGAAATAATTTTACTTCAAAACGCATTTCGAAATTTGCATGTCATACTTTGCATGTCATACTTTTACTTTTATTTTAGTAATTTAATGTGCCTGTATCTGTACTTTCAATTAAGTAACAGAATTGCATACTTCTTCCACCCCTGAGCAGTAGTGGTGGTAGTAGTAGTTGCAGCAAATGTGCAATGTCTCTATTGCTTCATCCAGTTTAAAGTGCTCAAAAACCTTGTCATATCCAAAAGGGAATTCCAATTGCAAGTAATACTGTCACTGTCATGTCAGAGCAGTGTGACATTGTGGGATAAATTACCCATGTCCCGGAATGTTGGTCCAAATTTGAACCAAGTCGACGGTCACTGCCAGGACACTTCCCCCAGCCGAAGCATATCTGATATTCCCAATGGGGCCAGAGTGGAGCCGAACACTGAGGTAATTATCGTAGCTTACTTACATTACACTGCCTTATAGAGGATTTTTGTGGACGTATTCTACTGTCATTCTTTATCACGGTTGGTGGGAGAAAGAAATCACCCGCTGTGAGACACGATCCTGGCAATTACCTTACAAGAAAGCCCCTCACCTTGAAAGGCTAGGACGCTCCTTTCAACCCATTAGTATGCATCTCACATTATGTTGCATTCCAAGGTCGAAAATTAGATTGAAACGCGGAGTAAACTGTGCTGCAAGACAACAAACAAGATGCAATATATTAACTGCATTTACGGTGGAATACTTTTGTAATGTTCAAAAGCTGTCTTTTCCAGGCCCACAGAGGTTAGTAGATATTTAAGTTTTATTTAGTGTGTCATTGCTAATGGCGAATTCATTTAGAGGTGTAGGCAGTTGTGTTAATACTGGGGTTTAGGTTGTTTAAAGTAGACTTTGCTGTTCCCATGTGTTGTCTACTTTTGGCACATTTCCAGTTCAGCTCTGCAGGGGTCACGCTGGGAAGGACATGGGCCTCTTGGTCTGAAGCTTTGGCTCTCACAGCGTCAGGCTGAAGAAGCTCTGGATTCGTTTTTCCTTGAGAAGAGTGAGTTATGGTCTGAGATGATATTGAAGGCGCACGGTTATCACTGATTAAGGCAGAGTAAAAGTTGTTTGCTGAAAAATGCAATGAGCGTCCTTCGCATGAGTTTGCATGTTGCAGTTTAAAGCGCATCATTATTTATGGGGAGTGAGTAAAGTTAGCTTCCTTGGGTGTGTCTCTCTGGAATGTTATAGTCTCCTTTCTTTTTTAGCTAGCTTAGTTTAAGCCAAGGAACACTCAGTGCTTCTTTATCTGTCTTCAACCCTAACTGACTGACCCTTAAGGTTGGTTTGGCTTCTGTTTAAGACAGTGCCTTGAGCTCGGGCCCAGTGTTCAACCTGTCAGGAGGACTGATCAGATGGCCTGAGAGGGAAGTGGGTAATTCATTGTCCATTATGTAGAGCATTATAGGCTATATTACCAAATTGCACAAACAGAAAAAAAGACATTCACACAATAATGCAAGCAATATTGACATTAATCACAATTTACAATTTAAATTCATCCCGTAAGGTCTTTAATTAAATGAGATTGTTCAGTCAAACAGTCTCTAACTGTATATTGACTTTCATCCTGGGAAAAGAAATGGCTCCGATGAGTTAATATTGATCCAGATTCAAAGTGAAGTCTTGAAACAAATCAACTTCTAAACAGCAGCTTATCTGTCTATTTAGGAGACAATTAGAATGTTCACTATTTATAAACTAGTTGTGTAGCATGAATTATGCTTTATTTAGGCTAAATCAGGTGAAGTTATTATACATTGGTCAGTTTGTTAGGTTATTTACTTTCCAACCCTTTCCAAGCCTTTCATAACAGGAAAAGGTCAGAAACATACTTCAACTATTTGACAGTGATAGTACTTCTTTTTTAGTTTAAATATAGAAAATGCTCTCGGAATTGTTCACATTCACAGCAAGTTGATCAACTGCCTTCTTTGCCCCAACAGAACGCTGCAAAGTCCACAGACCCATTCAGCTCTTATTGTTTGGCCCATTGCATTCTACAAATTCATTCATAATAAGCCATTCTGTGTGATTATATGTATTACGAGCTGCTGCGAATAACAAATGAGACAAGGATGGAGTCGGAACCGTAGATAAGGTTGGAGAGGTTCTTTTCATTATTCCACTGAATGACAGACTGAGATAAGTCAGAAAGCCTGCTATAATCCACTGCAGGTACACTATACGGATCCACTGCACCGCTGAAGTGTCCTCTCCACTAAGGCCTGGTGGTAATGGTGCCTGTCAGGTAAAAACAGGCAGAAAATATACTCAGCATAACACTTTAGTATAATTACATTCAAAAAATACTTTTAAATAACTAAATTCATAAAGTTGAACCTCTGCACGCCCACTACATTATTCACCGTTTTCATTACATTGTACATTATTACGGTACTGCATTTTTCAAAGTGTGCTGAGTCAACCACGTTTGCCACATACTCAAGCACAATAAAAATGAAAAAATATTGTTACTAGTTACTAGATTCAGGAAGTATTTTGGGTTTGTTTGTAAAATCTTAAAAAATAAGAAATAGTGTAATATAAAGAACTGGCAGTACAGTCTGTTATTACCGTTTAAGACATGGCCTTTGCCACTTTTGTACTGTTTTTAAAATCACATTATGTTCTTGTGATTTCTAATAGATAATTGTAAAATCAGATGCTTTAAAACATCATACCTTTACATTATTTTACCGCTTACCAGCATATTTCTAGTTTAATTTAATTTAATCTGTTTCATACATAAATACAAAATAAAAAACAACAAATGTTTCAATTGTGGAACATGTATTGAATATTTATGAAGTAGAGCATTCAAATTCATGTTTACTGATTCTTGTTTATGTCCAAATATAGTCAAGGTCGAACTCACACACTGATTCACTGGAGTTGACTTCTTGGCTGCAAGTTTTGATTGTTTTTCTCCTTACAACACCTAGAGAAATGAAAATGCGGCTTCTCTTATGTCCCCAAATGCACTTATTTTACTTGTTAAAGCCTAATTATCGGTCACATTTGTATTTGAATTAGATTGAGGCTATGGCTTCGATTCCAGGGTTGGATGGAGTGAGCAGATGTCTGGTGGTTCTGGGGGTTATTCCACAGCTCAAATGTTCTGCTTGGATTCATTTTTCCTATTTTTTTTTGTCTGTAATTGCCCACATTTTTATATAGTTTATTCCTAATCTAGAATTTAAATGCTTCGCTTCTGGTTCAGCCTTGATTTATTTCGAGAGCTTGTTTTGCACCGAGTAGATCTTGTTTAGCTTAGTCCTAGTTTACCCGGGTTAATCCTGTACTTCGAAGTAAAGTGCTTCGAAGTTCATATTTAAGAATCACGGGTTTACAGGATACATACTGTGCAGGTGTCGTCCATCACACATAGGAAGGGAGAGTTCCTCAAATCCAGAGGACTACATTTCAAAACCTTTGTTAAGATACTGTATCGCTCAGTAGAAAGAAATAGCTACCTGTTGATGCCACTCCTATTGTGATTGGAAAATGACTCAAATGTCACATCTTGTAGCTTGATTCCATTGTACACATGTGCTGCTCCCTGAACCTGGATCCAGGCTTGTGAGGGAGTGAGTGAGTGAGTGAGTGAGTGAGTGTGTGTGTGTGTGTGTGTGTGTGTGTGCGTGTGTGTGTGTGTGTGTGTGGGTGTGTGGTTGGACAGCTGAGGAGGGGATTAGATTTTGACTGTGGACTTTGTGAGGGTCTAAATCCTGAACAGAGCGGGCTGACCTTGGGGCGGATGTGGAGAAATTAGTTCATCCTGAAGATAAACACACACTCCTTCTCTCTTTCTGTTGGTCAGTCGGTCTGTCTCTCGCACACAAACACAAGTGCTTTGGTTGAATAATGGCCCAGTCAGTGGTGTGCCTATGGGGAAAGCTGTCAGTTTAATTGAATCCAGTACTAGCTATTCCCCCTGCCTGCTAATTGATTCTGTCAGGCTCTTCTGCTTGACAAAGAGACTGACATTTCCCCTTGCCTCATAATGACTGTCACAGAGTGAGCGAAGGCTTGTGTGTGCGCCGGGGAGTTCATGAATATTATTCACAACAGCCTGTTTACCTGCATACCACTACATCATTCAGATCACATTCAAAGGACAGCTTACATTTTTGCTTGATTGAGAATATAATGGCTTGGGTGTACATTGTGTTGTCTAAGCTTGACCTTCCCTACAAAGCACTATATCTAGACCATTATTCCTTCAAACTACAACTCCTTCACACAGCTGCACTGGGGTGGACTAATGGGACATATTAACACAACATATTAGGCAAGTCAAGGCAAGGATAAAATCACAAAACAAACAGATAAAAACAGAACTGTAGTTTGGTGCTAGGCCATGGAGAGACTTGTACACAAGCAGAGCTGCTTTAAAGTCTATTCTCTGAGCCTGAAGCCAGTGCAGAGACCTGAGAACAGGACTAATGTGATCATACTTCCTGGTTCTAGTCAGGACCCGAGCAGCAGCATTTTGGATATTAATGTTCTGGCACGGTTAAGTGAATTGTTTATCCAAGGGCACTAGGAACGGATGCCTTCTGGTTATAAGAAGATCACTCTACCACCTGAGCCACTGTTCCAGTTGGTCTTATACAGTGGAGTCTGTGGACCTACGTAACCTTTTAGTCCACCTCTGTTACCATGACTCAAGATAAACATTTGCATTTATGGTCATGTCTGCAATGGAAGTTGAAATAGCTTAAAGAAAAACACATCATGGGAGGAGATGCAGACAGACATCATTGTATATTAATATGGTAACTTTGCTCACAGCCTCTGCAGGCAGGAAGAGTGCTAATGGCTTACCATGCACTCTTCTTCTAATGATATCCTCTACAGAAGACTGTGCGCTAGTGCGATGGTGGGAGTGGTCTTTTGTGTGTCTTGATAGATACATTTAGGCAGCAGATTTAGTCTCAGATGTCTATTCCTGATTAGTCCAAAAATATGAATACATTTCTCAATGTTCAGGTAGCTGCAAGAATGTATAAGATAGCCTACTTTATCTGTGTTTCTTCTATGTATAATATTTTAATATTTTTCCCTTTGTGAAGGGAAAGTGAATTACAACTTTCCCTTCAAAAAGTTGTAATACACCGGGAATTGCTCTAATAAAAATCAAGCTGATGCTGTTTCTTTCTGCTGAGCACTTCAAACAATGGCCCGGCTCGATGACAGGAACCCTTGTTCCTCTCTGCCCTGTGAAGGTCTCTGCTCGAGTACTAGATTGTTTTTAAAATACAGTGGATTTTATACTCCATATCTCTGGAGCTCTCATCTAATCAGTTTACAAGATGCTCCACATCCCCCTGCCACATCCTAAACATCTTCAAAGGGTCTTTGTAGTCTGTAATGGATGCTGAGGACACAACAGAGAACACAGTCGTTCAAGTCACTCAGCCTTGATTGTTTTACTTTGAAAAATGGGCTTAATGCATATGTTGACATTTTTTAGTCAATGAACAGCTGTGTTCACCTTGCTAAAATATTGAACTCTTGACTAAATGCTTGGAGGTTTTCTGTTTAACAAATTAACCATGAATGGAACAGGGGCGCAGTGCAACCACCGGGATCAATGCGAGAATTAGCCTGACACACTTCATTTGCTTCCACTTTGTTAACAAGTGTTTATTATTTATTTTTTGTGCTAACATCAGTGCTTTGGCGGGACTGTTGGTCGTTACAGGCAGGGAGGTGTTTTGCCAAATTGCTTCTGCTCCTATTATTTGGATTTCATTGTGCTTCCACACTTGATGTATTGGATTCGATTCAAAGAAGACATGCCCTTCATTACTGCATCTGTGAGATTTTGGATGGCCACTGGTGTACTTTTTAGGATGTATGTAAAGTTTAAAACATAATGTAGTTAGTGACTTGATCTGAGGGGAATTGCCACTAAACCTATGGTATTTCGAGAAGTCACATTTATCATATGTGCTTTATATAGAACGTCTGCTAACAGGAAATTAAAGGTCAGTAAGCTTTATGTGTACTGCTGTTAGATGTAACATGAAGCTGCATGTTTTTGCTACTTCACAGCACTAACTCCTCGGGTCAAGGCAAGCATTAAACAAGCCATCCAAGTGTCTCTGAATGGGCAGTATACTTGACATACGCCCCGCTTCATTTGACAGGGCCTTTGTCACTCACTGCTATTTCACAGACCCTTGATTTTCAAATGTGTTGGGGAACACTAGTGTGCCTTGAAAAATGTCCTATTTGCATTAATGGATTCATACATGGATGCACCTGAATAATTTGTCCAAACTTCACCTTCAACTTTACCCAAAAAAATCCCATTTGTCAAATTTAAAGAACCTGTTAGTGGAATGGACATTATTTGCCACATCATATTCCTGATTATGTAATGGTTTAGTAGGTGATGTGCTGTGTCATGTTTTCAACAAGGTTGAAAATCACAGCACTCCAATTGTGGCATGTTCCCTTTTATCAGTGTTGATTTTCGAATTAATTAAATCAGACTAACTTTATTTCTATAGCACAATTCATACTAAAAGCCATTCAAAAGCCATACTAAAAGTACTTCTGGCGCTGGTGAGAGCCAGCTGCTCGTTGCAACGCTTTCCCTCTTTTCCAACCCTACCTCACAAACCGACCCCAGTTTGTGAGAGCCCAGGACTGTGTTTCTGACACTCGGACCTGCAGTGTGGGGGCGCCCCAGGGCACCGTCCTCGCGCCCTTTCTCTTCACCCTCAACACTGCAGACCTCAGACACGACACGGACAGCTGTGTCCTGCAGAAGTTCTCTGATGACTCTGCCATCATCTGACTCATCATGGACGACGAGAGGACGAGACGATTGTAGAGGACTTGCGCAGTACTTTGTGGCCTGATGTCAGCAGAACCACCTCCTCATCAACGCGGGGAAGACCAAGGAGATTGTGGTGGACTTCCGCTGACGCCACTCTGCTGCCCCCTCACCAGTGAACCTCCAGGGAAGGGACATTGAGAGAGTGGACTCATACAAGTACCTGGGTGTTCATCTGAACACAAACTGGACTGGACTCATCACACAGACGCACTGTACAGGAAGAGCCAGAGAGTTGACTCTACCTCCTGAGGAGACTCCAGTCCTCTGGAGGGACAGGGCCACTCCTGAGGACCTTCTATGACTCTGTTGTGGCATCAGCCCTCCTGTACGGTATGGTCTGCTGGAGCAGCAGCATCACAGAGAGAGAGAGGAAGAAGGTGGACAAAGTCATGGGCTGTGCTTCTGTCCCCTGTGGGGACCCTTCTGTTCCCCTAAACTCACGTCTATGCTGGACCATGAGTCTCACCCCCTGCAGGACACTCTGTCCGCTCTGGAGAGCAGCTCCAGTGACAGACTGATCCACCCTCGCTGTGTGAAGGAGAGGTTTTACAGGTCTTTCCTTCCTGCTGCTGTCAGACTTTACAACAAACACTGTTAGTCCTGAACGTGTCATTTAGCTTTCATACCACTGTTAGTCTGAACGTTTCATTTAGCTGTTTCATAATCATGTGCAATACTGTTATACCTCTGTGCAATACTGTTACACTCCTGCAATACTGTGACACAATGTCAATCATCCCTGGTGCAATATTTTCTGTCCATATGACAGCTGTAAATAAGAGTGTTATTATTATTAAGATTATAAGAGTTTTCTTTTTCTAAGTTATCTGTTTCTATTATAATACTGTGCCTAATCTGTTTCTGTACCCTTTGTTGCAACCCTCGAATTTCCCCAATTGTGGGACAAATAAAGGTGATCTTATCTTATTTTATCAAGGTGCTTTGCTAAACAGAAGAAAAGTACAAATACATAGCATACATTCAGATAAATACAACCATTTTGAGTCTAGATTATGATTTCATTTTTATTTTTTTCAAAGAATAAACAGAACACAGAACATCACAGAGCACAACACAACCAGAGAGCGAAAATAATAAATACATTTCAGTTTCATCAAAATAAACTAAATCTTTTTTTATTTAACTTAAAGTAAAGGTTCCACAAGCCTGTATTTTATGTATTTTTATTCTTTTGTAAAAATAAGTAAAGGAAAATTTGGGTTGAATTCTATAATAAAGTAAGAATTCTGTAGAAAAAGGTCTGAATAAAAACAACAATTTAAAATTAAGTCATAGTAGTCCAAGGATTACCTTCCTACACTGAATGTGTTATTTAATACTGACCTGTTCTTCCATTATTTTACACAAACCCTTCGCTGATGCACAGTCAACATACAGTGGAGTAGACACAAGTAATCTCACTATAATCTGAGGTCGGATTATCTCTTCCTGTTTGGCAGAGTGATGGAACAGAATGGCAGAGTGGAGCATGAGAGGAAGGAGATGAGATTAAAAAAGTGGGGTCAGTAACTTTCCAGGTCGCACTGTGCAGACGTGTCTTATGAAATATCAGCAGCCGCAGGGCATGAGGAGCATGTAAGGCCCCACATAGAAATGTGTGTCCTTTTAGTGCATTGAGACGGACATATACTGTAGAAAAGCTAGAGTCAAGGAAAACGTATGGAGAAAATAATTTACTTTTAGAAGTGAAATGTAAAATATATTACTATATATACTAAAATACTTTTACTGTTAACCCTGAGACGAGCTGGCCACTGTCCAGGTTATACCCCGCCTAAGGCCCAAAGTCACTAGGATAGGCTCCAGTCACCCGCGACCCCTAATGGGAACAAGCGGTAGAAAATGAACTAATTAATATACTAAAATATGATATATATATATATATATATATATATATATATATATATATATATATATATATATGAAAGAAATGAAATCTAGAATTCCATTTATATGACCAAATCATTAAAATGAAAGGTCGTGGCTTTCTGCTTAATTCAACTTCGGTTTAACAACACTGATGACAGCGATTGTGTAGTGCGTAGTGCAAGCTTTTATTTTAATTATTGGCTTGTATCCTACAAACAGCGATAGTTGAAGTGCAGTGCAGAAAAAGGTTTAGAGCAAATTATCTGCAAAAACACCAAGAGCAGCACTGCGTCCTGTGTCGAGGCACGCACACAAAGGCCTCGATTTGCAGGCGACAAAATGCTTTCATACAACAGTTTGGACAATAAAACTGCAGCAAATATTTTAAGCCTATTATTAAGACAAAAAACACAAGTTGCAGCTTCGCAGGTGGTCCTTTTCTGTTGTTCGTGCTGTGCGAAAATGTACAGATCTAATCCAGTGCTAACCCAGAATTAAACCAGTAAACAAAATATATTTCTATTTTTTTGATATTTGGATGCTGGGTTGTGGGCCGGATTAAATACCTTGGAGGGCCTGATTTGGCCCCCGGGCCTGATGTTGAATATCCCTTTCATAGAGCTTTACACACAGTGCGCTCCATTGGCATGGACCTGCTCATCTTCTGGACAAGCTGCCGTGCAATGCTGTCCTTACTTGTGTCTCGCCTTCATTGACGCCACTGAAGCCCTACAAGCATGCACGCTCCCCTCAGCCTGCTCAGGTTATTATTTTGAATAATAACAGTCAGTAATAATTGTTGCAGTCAGGTAGTTTTCTGATACAAATTGTTCTTCTAAGAAAGTGTTTTTTTGCTCTTGGTGTCACACTCACGGATATACTCCCAAACCTCTTTCTACGCTGCTCTTTGACTATCGCTGTTCGTAAAATAGGGGCCATGCTGTTATTTTAATCTAATTATTCTATGTTGGCATATCTAAATTGTTAGTTCAGAATCATTTGTGGTGGAGTTGTTTCAGGCCGTTGGGTTACTAACATTTTTGATACAGCACAGTGAAAAACAAATCTATAAAAAGGTCTGAAGACTGTGATTTATTGAATAGTTTGTTATAAGATATACTATCATTGCTGCATTTCCTTGTTGCCTTCAGGATCAGGATTAGCTCATTGGGATTAAAATGCTTCCTGTATGCTTTACTGTGAGGCCAAATCAGACGCCATTGCTTTAGTGCTATAGTGAGTGTAATATGAGAGATGACACAATTTAGCCTATAAAGGTCATCTATTGTCATCAGAAGCCGAGTGAGGTCAAAGGGCATTACAGTAGAGATTACTGTGCTATTCACCAGATTGGACATTATCTTTTCCTGTCAAACTAAAAGGCCAGGGGAAAATATGCATGTATTCAGTGTTTCCTGTGTCCTTAAAACACCTGTATTCAGGATGTCACTATTCTCTTGATAAAACTGTAGAGGTGATGTTGTATGAGTTCACCTCCTTTTGCGTACACCACATATTCTATTCAAGGCTGCACATTTAAGCGCAGTTGAATGGAAATTACATAGTTGCAATTATCATATCAAAAATATAATCGGGTAGTTTTTACAAAATTTAGTTCTGAAAGTCCTTATAGCAGACCAACATTTATTAGCATAGCCACGCAATAATATGTAAACTATCATTAGCCAGCTGCTTACTACCTGAAACAAACAGCTCAAAAGACCTCAATGCTCAGTCTGGAGTGATTTCTGTAAATCCACTGGTCCCTCCTGACCACAGTTATAATTTCTGGTGACAATGGGGTCTTTTGGGATGTTACAGAAGATGAATCCTTTGTTTTGAGTCTTTTGTTGACACAGCCTACAGTGCTGCATGTGGCTTTCATCCTCAAGATGGCAGTTACGTCTCTTCGGACCCGTGAATAGCATGTCAAATATTGATTTTTAGCCATTGCTGCCAAGGTGAAAGGTGTATTTTGCCTGCGTGAATCAATTTCTCCCATCAACCCATCAATGTAAAGCTACAACTATGCACTTGTAACCAGAATATTTGCCTAAAGTCTTGAGAAAGGCCTCCAACACAAACCCCATGCATGAGGGTCAACCATGTCCCCCAGAAGATGACCCTATACACCCCGTGCTCAACCAAGAGGCCCCATACATGACTTACCTCCACTCACTGGTTCTCAATTGTGGACAAATGGCAGCCATACTGTCAAAAGGAATAAATATTGAGATGTCTTAACTGCTGTTTGTGTAAAAAACGTTACATATGTTACATTAAAGACAAGCCCAAACCGATTTCCTAGCCTTAACATTACAAATTTGTGTCTAATCTTAACCATACACGGTGCATAGGGCAAACTAAAATCCATATGCTATAGTACATCAGTGTTTTTCAAAAATGGGCACACAATGGCGCTTTGTACATTTGTGGATGAGATAGAGATTTCCCAGATTGATTCATGCAAAACAAACTCAATTCAGAGTGAAACACAGATCAATCTGGCATGATCCATATGAGAACCACTAGAACTACCTTTAATCAGTTTAGATTTTTTTATCTAATAATCTACAGAAATAGAAACAAGAGTACATATAATTTAATCCCAGCTCTTGTACCTCCGTCTTAAACCTGAAATCATCCTTTTTTATTATTTCAGTCATTGTCTTAAGCCATGGCAAATCCCTTCCATACACAGGCAACATACAGTAGATTATTTATGTCTATATTGAACTGTGCTCACATATTCATTGTGTCGTCTAGACCTCTGCCACAGTCCACAGACAATAGTTACAGAGGGATTAAGTCCTTATCTCATTTAGGTTATCCACTGCCCTTTGACTACATGAGCTAAAGGTTGAGAATCTCCTATATTTGATAATAGGATACCCGGGCATCGGTGTGATTTATAATGCACCAGGGTCTAATGTTATTAAAGATCTTAGACTGAGTACATACAGTAACAGTGACAGCATATTGTATTGGAAATAGTGACGGCATAAACATTATATTAGTCATTCAATGTACTGTTCTTGGTGTGAGCACTGAAATAGATTTCGCTCTCTCTCTCACACACGCACGCACACACACACACACACACACACACATACACACACACTCTCTCTGGAATTTGGAACACCAACATCATTATAACAACATCTTTGAACAGATGCAAGTAAGGGTTAGGACTCACAATGAAAAGTCTACTGTTCATTCAGCAGTATATTTTTACTGCACTTTCTATGCTTTGGACTGTAAATTGTGGCTTGAACATTGATACATTTGATAAGAGATGCAAAATATGCATTGCCAATACAACTACAGCCCATCATTCTGGTCATTCTGCTGCACATACAAATAGCAATATTTAGTACAATATAAAAAGCCTAATATAAAATGCAAAACCTACTCCCTAATATTGAATAACACTGACTAAGATATCTGTGTATAACATTGCAAACAGCGCGAGGATTAGTGAAGGCTGAAGGGTTTTGAGCGTCAGACCTTGGCGTTGAATTAAAAACAGTAAATCTGTTACATATTCAAAATATCTGTATTGTATATATTTAAGAAAATAAAATTATTCTCTTGTCAGGTATAGAAAATTTACAAAAGCAGCAGCAGCATACAATACAGGAGTATCTATACTTTTAAACATAAATTACTTGACCTACTCAACTGTTCTAGAGCGTATGTCATCTGCTTTTCCATTAACCATGAAAGACATATCACTTGAGTTTGCTATTCACAGTAAAGGGCACTTCCGGTGGACACTTGCACAAAACCCTTTACCAACCATCATTTATGACCTGCATATCCCATGTCTCAGGTGAGGAGGTGCTCATCCTCCACTCAGGCGAACACCGAGGAGGCATGTACAGTAGGTTCGTTTGATCGATAATGGTAATAAATCAAGTCACAATATAATCCCAAGACCAATAAAACTACCATTTTAGAAACAAAATCAGGTAATTTCGATTCAATCTCCAAAAAAGAACCTAAATGTGCATGCTTTTTACCTCTGGCTGTTTATGTCACATTAACTCTATCACTCTTGATGAATGGTAACATAATTGACAATAGTAATAAAATAAAATAAAGGATTTCATTATGGAGCCAACAGTCATAAATAATTGTTGAATTGTGATGTTTCTTCTCACAATAATTGTCACACAAAAATGTTATATTCATTTTTAGGCCTTTTCACTGCTTTCTCATTTAAGAGGTTAATAAATATGTCATCAGCAAAGGCATCGATTTATGTTTTTACAACCGGGTGCTGAGAAGGATCCGCCCCTCACACACACACGCACTTGGGCACACATACATACAGACGTCTTTTTTGTTGACAGATTTGGTTTGTCTTGCAATAAGAAAACTACATGAACATATTTAGTTTCACATTGTATTTTCTTGGACAAAAAAAACAACAACAAATAATCATATGCTTTTCGAGGGGAAACAAACACAAACAATAAAAAGCAGTGTTATCTTGTCATTGCTCCCTGTCATCAGTTTTGTGCATGAAAAATAAACCAAACCAGTGCTGAGAATGCTGAGACGTTCAAAAGTGGCATAATCTGCTCCATTGCATTCAAAACACAGTCCTATATCTCCATGAAGATATTGCAGTGTATGATGTATTATTATAAGATGAGTCATAATTATTTCCATTGTGTTTTTCCCCTTGTTACTATGGCAACTTGATCTGAAGTAGAATCAAGATGTACCATTTGTTCACAGTTGCACTGCACTCGAGCAACTTTGTAAAATGTGTCCCAATCCTTTCGTTTCCATTTTACAATTTAAGTTGATCCATCTTTGTTTTGCTCATGTATTTTATATGTT
Organism: Chaenogobius annularis; assembly: GCA_015082035.1. Taxonomy (NCBI): domain Eukaryota; kingdom Metazoa; phylum Chordata; class Actinopteri; order Gobiiformes; family Gobiidae; genus Chaenogobius; species Chaenogobius annularis. Next base: position 2,130,286 of record BJKM01000063.1, on the reverse strand, counting down.
CACTATTTTTCCCATCTATTTGTTATCAATGTTGTTTTTTATAAAGCAGAATCAATAAAGTCTTCCGTATAAAATTAGCCCCAATGCATTTTCCACCTTTGCGTTTACAATCTGAAATCTTGTGGAGAACTATAGGTGGACCCTGTAAACATGTTGTACACCATCACCACGTGTGACTTAATCAATAACGACCTGGTCTGTCATAAAGGAAATACATTGATTGGAAAAGGGCATGCGGAGTGCGGTGCAAACAGGGAAGCCTCTCCCACTGTACGATCTATTTTGCGGCTCATTCTGTGCTCTTCATCATTGATCACACTCTGTAGTGAAATGGTGTACGCGGCGTAGGTCCAGACCCGGGGCCAGCTGGAGGTCACTCTCATCAATGCAGCCTCTTCAATTACGGCGGCACTGGCTTCTTTGTGTCCTTCACTCGGACCTCCCTTTGTTGGCCTGGATCTGGTTTTGAACACTTTCTCTTGAGTCATGCTGTTATTGATGTGGGTTTTTCTGCTTTTTTTGTCCATGAATAGCATAGAAGAGGTCCAATTCTCAGATTTAGCAGACTCCACCAACAGATGCACCTTCAGCTACGACTCCGTAAAACTGACCAAATTTGCAGACAACACCACCTCATCTCAGAGCCTGTCAACAAGACGAAGGAAAGGCTGGTGTCCTGGTGCAGCGGTAACAACCTGAAGCACAACGCCCAAAAACAGTGGAGATGATAGTGGACTTCAGGAAAGTCACAGCCCCACAGGCCCCTCTCACCATGACAGTCCCCCATCACCACCGTGGACTCCTTCCGTTTCCTCGGCACCACCATCACTCAGGACCTTAAGTGGGAGCTCACCATCTCAGGTGATGGTGCAGTTTTACACGGCCATCATCGGCTGAGTCCATCCTCACCTCTCTGGACGAGCAGGTCGGATCACAGCTGACTTCTTCTCACCCTGGACTATTTGAGTCACTCCCCTCAGGCTGGAGTCCATCCAGACCAGAACCTCCCACCACAAGAACAGTTTCTCTCTCCCTATCATTTGACTCATGAATACTTCATAACATCTGGCACTGTAACAATTATTTAAATCAACTATTCATGGCACTGCTCTTTTTTCTTTTCACTATTTTCTGGCCTGATTGTGTAGATACTCAGTCTATTTTAATTGTATTAGTAAATTCTTATTATTAGTATTCATTGTTGTATGCCAGGCAAGTTCCTAGTTTGTGAATTTTGTTCGGCCACTGAAAATGGCAATAACCCTTTATCTGATTCTAACTTTCTGCAGCCCCAAAAACATACTTCCTATTCTGGAGGTCTCCATCTCAAATGCTGTGTGGAAATCTTCCACAGAATGTCTTTACATTTCGAATGTAAATTATTTTGCAGTCAGTCCCACTATTCGCTCTCAGTTCTCAAATTTTGTTGTTGTTGTTTTTTTGTTTTTTTTGTTTACTATAAACGGTACACTCAGTATTAAAATTGTGCATATCTTGAAAACAATCTATAATCTATATTTCTATCTATTGCTCAACTCTACTGCTAGTTCCCTAACCTTTCTCTCAAATACAAAAACAACCTTGATTCAATTGTAAAAATTGGCTCAAAACATAGGAGTTCGGTAAAGGGACTTCTGTATTTTGAAACCAGCAGATCATAAGGAAGGCCAGTGTCTTGGCATCATCAGACCATGTTCTGAAAGCTCAAAGTTCTCTACACTGTACTGTCCAAATGTCTTTATATTGTACCACGTATGAATGGGCTCCACTATGGCTTTTATTGTCTGATGCTGCCTAAATGAAATGCCCCTGGGGAGTTGAATAAAGTTGTCTGAATCTGAATCGAAAGGTATACAAGCATACAAAACCTTAACTTTATTGCCATAATGGAACATTACATGCAATGATATCTCCATTTAGACAAGCAGGTTTGCCCCCCACCAGAAATGTACACGGTGCACCTTTTTAATGAATGGAATGGAGTATGCATCCATATATTCAAGTGCATGATCCAAAAGAGGATGCATTATATTACTGAACTAATTATCAAGATTCTTGGAAAGTACACATCTGCTATTTTTTCTGCTAATATTAGAAATACAGACAAGCAAAATGCATCTATCTCTTTGTATCTCATGTTATTTCCATCCTAGTACTTCTGTAAAGTGCAACAATGTGACAATTGTATACATTTTACTGTAATTCCGTAAGTTACACAGCAATGCCATCTCTGTTGGCTTATTATTTTACAGCCACAATATTCCTCCGCACTGTTGATCTCGGTAGGAGACAACACATTCATGGTCAAGGCTGCTTAGGGCATCTGTGAAAAGGTTGAGTTTGTTTTGCGAGTGAGTGAATGAGTGAGTCACACAAAAGAATTCTGATAGACATGGACAGCAATGTAAAGAATGTTTATCAAATAATATAGAGTCTTCTGTCTGAGGACAAAGAGGAGCAGCTGGAGTTGTGGGAGGAGAGCTGTGAGATGTGATAATAATACATTCTATTTATCGTATTTGTTCAAAGTGTTTGTCCAATTGAACATTTGTCTTATTGTATAAAACATTTAATTTCGGATTAACTCGTAGAATTAGTGTAAGTAGTGATACAGACTCTGGTTATATATTGTGAGGAAGAGCTGGCTCTTTTGGCGTACAAGGCAAAATTTCAAATGAACTCAAATGAAGTCTTAAACTTTTGTTAGGACAACTGCCCTCATATTTATCCCACTTTGTTGGGGTAACTTCCCATAATAAATCTGCAGATATTAGTTAATCAGCTATTTGTGCTTGTAACACTGTGTCTAAGAAGTATTGACCAAAACTAAGCTAATGGGATTTAGAACATCTTTTTGGATTCCAAACACTTTTGCGCTATATGATGTTAATTAGGGCTGCAGCTATCGATTATTTTAGTAATCGAGTAATCTATCGATTCTTTCCTTCGATTAATCGAGTAATCGGTTAATTTTTTTGTACATTCAGTAAACCATTTAAACGCATTTAAAATCATTTTTTAGATAAACGTTATAGTTCATAGTAACAAACAAATACAAAATAAGGAATTTCTGCTTAAAATAACACATTTTATTCTTAATTTCATATAAATTTGTCCCCAAAACAGCAAACATTTCACTTCAGTCCAAACTGTTCTGTTTGTATAGAAAGGATATATATAAAGGACTAATTAACTTGTCATAGATTGTAAACAGTTACAGTCGCTCTGTCACATCACTTAAAATAAGATATTTGTTAAACGTTATGTTGGGTGGGACCGGTGGTCCTGGCGTTTTGAGCATTTTGAGCATTTTGCGTTTTGCCGTTTTGGCTCGTGTGCCGGTCACTTTGGCCTCCGCGTCTCGGACTTTCTGTTTCACAACAGATTATTCTAACATAACCGGTCCTCTGTGCTGTTTCCATGTGCATTGGCTGTTTAAAAGTACGACTGTGACTGGGAAGCAGAGTTGTTGAGTGGGGGAGCGCGGGGGTCCGCGGTGGCGTGTCGAAGGCGCGGGGGCTCGGGTGGGCGGAGCTAGATGCGGTGTTTAGAGTTGCAGCTCGGTATTATTATAATAGATCCATGGCTCTTTCACTCATCAAAACTCTTTAAAACTCTTTAAAACGCACCGCTCTCTTCTTGTCGCGCCTTCGTCAGAGCGGAACAAGCTCCGTGTGAAACAAAAGCGCCACAAGTCGTTCCGTGCGCTCCGCGCGCCACAGATTCACGTGTTTTTGATTAAATATGTAAATTAAACGAATCATCGAAGCAGTAAAATAATAATCGAAGCTTTTTTGTAATCGAATTATTCGATTTACTCGAGTAATCGTTGCAGCCCTAATGTTAATGATCAGGCACACCCTTATGCAGTTAATGCTACTCATTTCGTGCTGCACAGTGACACCAGCTGGCACCCCTACTGTCACAGGCATTTGGCTGAGCACAGGCCAGCTTTATCTGTGGTTGAAAGTGTCATTATTTATGTTTGATTTTGAGACATAAAGTCATAAAGTCTTCTCAGTCAGCACAAAGGATATAAATAAAGGAAATTGGAATTGGTCATGCATTTATTCTCAAACAAACGTATCATCTTAAACATGTGATAAACGGGCAGCGGCTCGTGGTGCGGGTCGGGCTCCTGCGTGTGGAGGGAGAGAGAGGGGACGCGAAGGAAAGACACAAACTCCCATTTCATGTGAAACTATTTCTTAAAAGCCGCACATCACTAACACACGAGGAGGGTCCGGATCTGGACCAGATTCCACCAATTAGTAACCTGGGGCATAGGGAATGTGTCTCGCTGTCCGCCTGTTTTTATCATCACTTATACTTGTTATACACATTAAGATTGCAGCATGAATATATTAATCATTATCAATTTGATCAATTCTATGCATTTTTTTAATTTAATCTTTTTTCATATCTGATACTAATGAACTCTTATACTTTTACTACTATTCAAATTCCAATCAAGCTAATTCTCTAATTTGATCCATTTGGCTCAAATTGACCATCAGTTAGATTATGCTTTTGATAGGAGCATGAGAGGGCAATTATGAAAGTAAATTATCATCAAATGTGAATGCAGTCTAAATGTCCTCCAGCTACATGCATTTTAAATAGATTTAATGAAGAGTGAAAAATAATACTGTTGTTTTTTCTGCAATTGCAGTCCCCAGCTGCAAAATTTTCCATTTCTAACAAAATTATGACTGTGAATGGGCCATTTTCAATACCGTTTCTGTTTCCCTGGACAAATTTGCTGCCCTATTGTCCACCGCACGGTTTCCAATAGAGCACAACTGCAGCAGTGACTAACATAGTGGTATAAATCAACACAATTGCTTTGGTTGATGTCATTATATTGATCTGCAATGTCTTTATAGAGCAAGGAGGTATTTTTGGAGGCCAAATTGATAGAATGTACCAGTTCCTCTTGCATTATGCCGATGCTTGCTTGTCTACTTTTTCATTGCTATGAATTGAAATTATAGTGTTGTTTATTACAAGCTTTGAATAATCCAGTGTTTCAAATATTCTGCAATATTCATCCCTGGCTTCACAAATTACTGTAATATGGAGTTGTAAAGTGGTGTGTTTTACAAGAGATGATGTACAAAAATGGTAATCACCACATTTAAAACTACAACCAATGAAATCATCAAAAACGGGGCTGTGAACTACTAATATGCCATAACAAAACGTATAGAGGACATCATGGGGCGTTCGACAGGCCTGAGAGGATGAAGGGGAATCTATTGCAGCTGCTGCGTGTGTGGAGAGAGATGTGATAGATGTATGTGAGAGGAGAAATGTGATAGATAAAACAGCCTAAGAGGAAATGTGTCAAAACACTCTGGTGAATATTTAAGTCCCAGCTTCTCGGTTCTGCCTTAAAACTTGTGACTCAGATCCGGGGGGCAGATGAAGGGAGACGCTTCACCTCTTAAAAGGGGCCAACAGGACGGGACCCGGCACCACCACGTCCCAGAGCACAAGCACACAGAGAATGATTAATTATTTGGGTCCTATTTTCATAATTAAATTTTGTAACATTAAAGCATTTAAATAGCTAAGTGCCTCCCCGCCCTGGATAAAGTGGCATGCTTGCTAAGTGGTTCATTTCTAAGGTTTGCTTTTAATAAGAAGTTGGGGACATTTTAAGTTAGTTATTTTCATCATGAATTATTTTTGTCCAGGCCATGTTTGTTGATTTAAATGTCCTTTTAGTATTTAAACTTGTGTTTAAATGCATAGGTTGAAATATGAAATATATATAACTTAATATGTACTGCCTTATCTTATATGTTCATTGAACATCATTCTCACACCATAAGGTAGTTGTCTAAATTTGAAAATAAATGAACAAGATGACAAGGAAGGTACAACCTTATGACATCAGCTGGTTCTTACTTTGTAAGAAAATGTTTATTATAAAGACAAAACTTGTGACAGAGCTAAAGCATGCCGTTGATTGTGAAGCTGGATGAAAGTACGTGCCACTGTATTACGCTTTGGGATGGGAACAGGTTGGCTTTGCAATCAAGGGCCCCTCTAATTTGCTGTTTGATTAAAGTGCGCTCACCCCCATCATATCCATGCACATGAACACCAGCACCGTGCCAAATGGTTTGTTGAGCCAGGAACTGCTAACAGTTTTAAGTGGATGTGACATATTCTCAGTTTTTTGTAATTATGACTTAAATTGGTGGGATAGTCCCTTTGGTAAATATTTATTATAGTATTATAAATCAGTCAAGTGGCAGTTTTTGGAGAAAGCATTTGAAGTTATGGAGTTATTACAGGAAGTGGTGCTGAGTCCTAAAACAGAATCCCTCTGTCCATGTCATCAATAAGCAACATTCAATAGAAATGCAGGGACAATTTACACACAACTGACACCATTTTCTAACTGTTTAAACTTTAATTTACATGGATTTTGACCCTTGTTTACAATGTGGTTGCTTGGTAACAGATGCTGACTTACCTCTACCTATGTCACATCTGCTGCTCATGTCCAACCAGGAAGTAACACTATAAACGTCATTATAACAGTCAAACTGGGGAAAAAGAGGCAACATTTGTCATATGCTCTTCAAACTTCTTCCCTCATTTTTTTCATGGTTGAATATGGGAAAGATCAGGTACTCCAGCTTTGAGAATGGGACTGAACATGTAAGAAGTAGGATTACTGAAAACCTGTGTCATAAAGTATGGTATGTGTATGAAGCATTGAGTTGAGAAGGATTGAGCGCATACTGAATTGCATTTTCGCTCTATTGCTGTGTCTGTCTCTGTCTGAACTGGCTTGTGCACTGGAGGAACTTCATGCTGTCAACCCCTGGCCCTGCACACTTCTATACTGCCTACACTGAAGGAATAATTGCTGCATTAAATAATTTAAAAACGTCCAACCCACATTACCATAAATATTCACTTGACGTCCTGTTTGCATCAACAGTCAGAAGCTTGGGCCCCAGAAGCCAATTCACCACATTGTGAGCATCAGCGTGCTAGTGTGCATTTTGAGCTGCCCCGGGGCTGATTGATGGACAGTATTTACAAACAAACGTCCCACCCGTCACTCAAGATGAAGTGGATGCAGACGATAGGAAAATGTCAAGCTTTTGCTCCCAAACAGTGTGCAAGTAAACGTTTTCTCTTCAGGGGTGCGCAAATGTCAAAGAGCTGGCCACACTTGTGCATGGACACAGTGGACTCCGCAGTGTGGTGCAGTGAGGCTTGTTAGCCCGCTGCTGTTGGGACAAGAGCACTTACCGACAATAGAAAATCACACCACGCTTGAAGAAGTTGGAGAAGAGTAAAAGCTGTAACGATAAGAGACAGCATGTAAACAGGCAAATGGATCCTGACTGGGTTCAGTACAGAGGTGTAGAGGGAGTCATCTACGAGAATAGATGTTGTGGATAGAATTTAGTTAAAGGGCCTGTACTGGAGTTTTTACATGTTAAAAAGTCAAATCTGTTTTGTCACAGTACAGATTCAGAAATATAGTAGATAAGCATCTACTCGGGTGAAAATGAGAGCACAGCGCTTTCTCCGCTTCTGTGGTTTATCAAAATGTCCCATGTTTGTCCATTTTTGTGGTTTATATTTTCACTCGCTGATTATAAATGATGGCTGTTACCTAGCAACCAGACAGTACACTGGGATAAGCCTTGTCTAATTTACTCAATATTTATCAAATGACGAATAAAATATATTTGAAAACAACTTTATTTTGTTGAAGGGTCAGAAAAATGTGTTCCTTCCTCATAAGCTTTTCCTGCAGTTTGGATGGAATTATATCTGTTTTATAACTCAGCTCTACTTCCTGGGCTTTTTGAATTATCCTCCAACTGTTCTTCACAAACTACCACTTGACCGATGTAAACTAGGGTGAAGATATACAGATACTATCTCGCCAAACAAAGTAATAATTAGAACTGCAAACGTGAAAATCAGTCATGTGCCCTGTAATTGCAGATCTTCCATCAGAATCTCGAGAGAGAAAGGGTTAAGGCCAACGCATTGCAAAAAAGCCACCTCAATTATTTGCTGTGCGCGCCACGATCGGAACTTGTTGAATTTGGCAGCGGTGCCGCGGCTGATAATGCATGCTTAGTGTGCTATAAACTCTGAGGAGAAGGACAAGAGCAGCAGTGGAGGCTTATAATCACTAATAACCTCGAACCACCCCCTCCCTCTCCTCACAGCCTTGCATTCTGTCTCTCATTTATATAGTTAAAGAGCCTGCACTGATATTTTTGCATGTAATAAAGCAAAATCAGTTTTTCCCCTGTATAGCTATATTGTAAAAGTAGCTATTAAGGTGAAAATTAGTCCATTGTGCGCGTTCTGTGTCTAATTATGGAGTGTTTAATTCTCCGTGAAGCAGAAAGTGGGCTTAGGTAAGTGAGCAATACATGAGTTTAAAATGAAATAGCTCTGTTTTTCACCCTGTTCACGAGTCAGAATCAGGCACAGCACCTTTAAGGTCATGTCAGGTGTCAGACAATGGTTGCTGGGGGGCGATATGGCAGAGAACAGTGCAAAAATTCTGCTGTTGAAGTTGTTGATCGGCAAGAATAAGATAGTTCTGCTGCTTATGTGGTGATAGAACAAAGTTTGGACAACTTTTGCTGAGGTGGTGATGGGGTGAAGTTTAAAAAAAAACAAAAAACATAATCATCCCGGGTAAAACGGAAGTGAAAATGAGTGAAAAAGTCAACATTTGACGCGATGCACTGAACATTTGTGGATGTGAATATCCTACAGTAGAGACACTAGATTAATGCATGAATGTCTTTGGCACAGTGCACCCCAGATGCCTCATATCATCACTAAAATGTGAGTTTACTGATATTCCGGAGCACAAAACTCCCATTGGGATATTGCATCACTATTATTATGTTGTTAGATGGTGAACGGTGCAGTTAGGTGGTGCTTTAGCGCAGAGACGCTTGGTATAACCTGGGAAATGAAAGCAATTGACAGTAATTACCCGTCCTCAATGAAAGATGAAATGGCATACAAAAAGATGATGGAGGTTGCCAACATGTCAATACAAAATCATACGTCAAGCTCTAAGTTGATTCGAGCTCACGTAGGCAGCCAAAAGGAAGCGACTCGCTGTAAAATGTGTGATCAGTGCCAAAAATATGCATGGGGGCCAAACATTAGCATAGCCATTGAGTATTCATGGGGCTTCTGTACATCTGCTGTGACAGACTGCAGTCCATCATGGCACATGGGGAGCCGCTCTGCCCCAACCGGTCACTGTATAACTGCTTCTATGAGACTGAGCTTAGGGTCTTAAAATGGGAGCATCTTAGGTGGAACTAGGACATTTTTGTACGGATGGTCAAGTGGAATAGCAATTAGAAGAGCAAAGCTGTAAGGAGTTCTACCAAGGACAAATTCTTCTGAGTACACTTTCAGTTCCTGAATTTGAATGATGTCAAATTCCTCCTCAGTGAGGCATAATGGCATAATGAAGCCCTAATGGCGCCTAGACAAACAATCCAAGAAATAAGCAGGCGAAGCACTTTGTATTTTAATTACGGTACAAGGCCAAGGAGGTTAATGGATTTGAATTTCAAATAGATTCAACACTTTTGTGGAATTCAAAAGTAAAGCTGGCTTTTGAATAAAGAATCAAAGAAAAGTCTGACTTCACAAGTTGATGTTTGACAAATATTTGCTGTTACTTGCTGTGTACAGGTGGAGAGTGGTTTACAAATTGATCAAATGTATTACTCTCAATATGAATAAAGTAAGAAGGAATAGTAAATGTATATACTATATGTCAACGTCTCAGTCCAACCAACAACAGTTTCCATGTAAGTGATGTGCTGTAATTTAGTCGGTATTGGTTACATTTTGAGAACAAATACATTTGCCCGCCTCTATCAGAAGACCATTGTCATGCCAGCAGTATCTCGTTACACACTGTAAGCAGACATTAGTGTTGTCACAATACTAACTGGAATATACTCGATTCTCAATTTCAATACACAATGATAATTAAAAAGTGAGTGTTAGACAATAGACTACATTTTCAACACAAATGTATTGTACCTTATTTATTGTTTGTTTGTTTGTTTGTTTGTGGTCTTATACTAGTATTGATAAAGCTCAAGCTCAAATGAGTAGTAGTATCAGATTTTTTAGGGTTAGGGTTAATGGTTTATCTGTTTAAGTATTTGAATGGTCTCTCTTGCTTGCAGCTGCCTGTGTAAATTCAGAATGTGGTATGAGTAAGCGTAAATAATAAATAAAAATGGTTTGTTTGTACGATTTTTTAGTTTATTTTTGAAGTTGTGCATGGAACGAATCTACTTAGCGTTAACTGGGCGTTCTGGTGGTTGAATCCATTAGCAGAATCAGCTTTCCACAACCATTTGGGAGTCTAAAGAGCATGCCGATGCACTTCTGCTTGGCCTGAGACGGATGGGAGGCTCTGAAGTCCAGCAATACTCAATTATTGATCTCTCGAAAACATTTCATCAATCTCCTCATAACAATGCAGGCACAAAACGTAAACAGACGCTCGACAGGGAACCAATTAAATGCCATATGTCAATTCTAATTGATATAATTGAAGATGGTTGAATATTGTTTGTGCATAAGGCAGCGTCAAAACCTGGTGGACAACTCAAACTGCCCCTCAGAAAGACCTAAATTTGGAAAATGCCCTTAAAATGCCCTTGCACAAGAAAGAGTGTGCTCAATGTGACCCTTTTAGAGGGGCTTCTATGAGAGATGGGAAAATAGCTTTAACCCTTTGCAAGGAACTTTACCTGTCCTAGTGAATGAGAATGCAACAGGTTCCAAGAAAATGGAAAGAAGGAATCAATTAAATTACATTTCAAATCATTCATTATTATTTGCTCCACTTGAAACCGTGCTTTTGCCAGCTGCTTCGAAAATAACGGACATTTCTGGAGGAGGCACACATGGCTGCAAATTTGAGGCTTTTAAACTAAATTGCCATTACCATCTGGCTTCAGTTCAGTATATTTTTTATTTTGTTTATTTTTTCACATCTGCGTGCAATAAAACTGTTTACATATTCATACCGCCCCCAGCCAGCAGAGGTCATCATACCAGGTTATAAAGCGACACTAAAATCCACTGCCTATCTATGCACATCACAGTTCAAGTTCGTGCGCCTTTTAGCGTCGCCTCGGGCCAGTTCTGGTTTCCCGGTTTGAGTCCAATTCAGAACACAGCACTCCGGCAGGGGACACTCCGGGAGATTATCAGCCTGATTCTCTCAAGATGTGCCCCTCCGTTACAAGCGCAGGAGAAATTGTATTTGAAGGCACAGCTGATGGTTAGGAGAGATTATCTGGATCGTGTTAGGGCTTCTTGGATTTAGTCAGAGCCCAGTTTGCCTTGGTTGTGGTTGATCTAAAGCAGATCCATGATAACATAATTGATATTTATGACCTGCCATCTGCCCTGGACTCATCGGTAGGAGTAGCGCGTAGACCTTATAGATTATTGCAGCGACTTGAGACGTGTAAACAGTCTGGCCAGAGGATAACAAGTAGAACATGGTGAAATTTACATAAAACGTTGGTCTCAGAATCAATATTTGCACAATTTACAAGTTCGGTAACATGTTTTTATTTATTCTAAATGTAGCCTGTCTAATACACACAACATACTGTATTCATGAGCTTGCAATATGAAATAAATTATTGCATGAAAATGGGTTCAACATGACAGCTGCATCTTGTAGTCTGTGGTTTTATCGCATTGTACAGATTTCTCACATGCTATTACAGTCATATCATTTGAAGTTGCTATTTGTTGCATTCATTTTAGTACAATGAAAGTAACTGCAACCATAATATCTACAATGTTAATATGACTTATGCATGTTGTCCGTCAAAGACATGCTCTGCTTACATTTTGTATGGTCTATAGTATTAATTATAATGCATTTGATTTATATAGCACTGTTTTAACGTTTAGTTCTGGTCCGGCTCTGAGACTGCGACAACCGAATAACCAAACACAAAACACACAAAACACAAACTAACCATTTCTGTGGACGTCAGGATGAACCGGGAACATCAGGCGAAGGCAGGAGTGTTTGTGTAAAAGTATGATCAGTTTGTGGTAGAAAACAAAAAGGAAAAAAAAGAAAGCGACGATGCGAGACGGTGCACACAGGCGGCTGCCTAATCTAAGAACGAAGTACAGAGAAGAGGGAGTGTACCAGAGAAAACAGCCTCGAATGGAGCTTTGAATCAAGGACAATATAGATTAATCAATTGTGAACAAATCACAATTATACAATTTAGTGAGAGTGATGTAATGATGAGGGGAAATCATAATATATGGTTACAAGCTCTATTTTACATATTGTTTCACAGTTTCCCACTGTAAAAGATATCTTAATTGTACAATATATGTTTCCTTGCCAATATTTAATGATTCATTTTACATCACAGTTAGCTTAGAAAAAAAAATACAGAATTACGGTATGCTGCATTTCATTTTTACAATACTTATTTATTGATTGTGAATCTTTCGCGGACTGATGGTGAGCCAAAGACAAAAATTCACCATGGCAAACAGTAATGGTTAAAGTTAAAGTTATTTCTTAGCAAAAGCCCTTTAAAATGTTTTAGGTAAACCGAGTAGACAGTAAACAAAGTTCTTGCCAAGATATACGTGCATGTTCAATGTCATCGATAAACCTGGCACTGAGACCACTCCGGCCAATAGTCTGCTGCTGCCCACTGCCGCTGTCAAACACCTACTAACTTCCCCTCAGTCTTGCCTCTCGCTGAATTACTACCAGGAGCCTGTCTCCATACATGCAGAGGTGGGGATATTTATGTGAATGCCATGTCAAAAAGTCTCTGGGTCCACGGGGAAGTAGCTGAATGAAATTGAAAGAAAATGTATTGTATGTGACAAAAAGATAAGGCTGACTAATATAACTACAGAGAGGAGGCAATGTTGTTTACCTGCCGGAATTTCCCCTAGGATAATAGTGGCAAAGGCAATACAGCGCTTTAGTTTCTTGCCCAGGGAGAGATGGAGATTGCAGGTGACATGTTAAGAATTAGGAATGTGGTAAATCAGAGAAAGATTACTTGTGCAGCAGTGAGGGAAGAGGGTTCTGGATATGTCAGATGTACAAATACCATCTCCAAGCTCGTTAAAAAGGCCCTATATATCATCCCGTATGGGGCATACAGAAATGGTAGTAGGAATATAAACTGATCAGGAATAACCTGATTACAATAATACACACTGGAATCTCTTAGTGGGAGGGATCTTTGTAAATGGTGTTTATAATGGGCAAACAAGATAAGAATTTATCCCACACATCAAAGTGTAGCTAATTGTATAGATGGAAAAACAATTTGTGGAGCAAGGTGTTGTTTCTATTATTGATGACGCTATATGTTTTCTTAAAATGTGTCAATATAGGCAGGTTATACAGGTTGTCACACAGTTGATTGTATCATGTGGCTTCACTTAGAAAAGACTGTATTCGTCATTGTCAGTTTATTCCATAGTGGTAACACTTTAGAATAAGGCATAGATACAAACCATGTATACATGTCTGTTAATCATGAACTAATCATTGACAAAAATAAACTCATTTACAAATGTTTAACATTATTTACTCATCATAAACAAAAATGAACTGTTAATCAACTATAAGACAAAGCATTGATGAATGTTTAGTAATAGATAATGATTCAATAAACAAAATAAACAAATCCTGAACTTTAATTTACCCTAACACTAACCCTAACCTTAACCCTAATCCTAACCCTAGAAAATGATGATTAAATTATTAGTTTGTTTGTCAATGACTAATGAATACTTATGAATGTGTTGCATCGTTGCCTTATTCTAAAGTCATACCTACAGACTTCTTCAACCCTTTACTCCCCCCCTCGGGGCCAGGACTCCCCTGATCTCAGTGGGACTGTCCTGGTTAAAGGAAGGTCAATAAATACATTTTAAAAAGTAAGTCAGGTCACCCTCCCTCCATCATGCCTCATGTCAAGCTCAAAAAGAACCATGTAATCCGATTTGTTTTATTTTCATGACACTTGTGAAACAGACAAACTTATTGGTCATTTATCAAACAAAATCAAACTTGTTTTTTGATTTTATCATTGAAAAATGTGCCCATTTTTTTCAGTTCAGTTGTGACATGTTTTACTTGTCTTTTATTCCTCGTAAGCAGCCATAACTTGGGGTGATGAACGCAGTGACCAGACTGATATCAAGCTGTATAAAAGTACAGAGATACCCTTCTGGATGTTCCAGGCAAGTGTCCATCAGCCCTACTTAGCCCTACTCTGCTCTACTCAGTCCCTTTGGCCTGGTTCTGTTTCATTACCCGAAGAATGCAGCTGCAGCCTCTGTATGGAGTCGAGGTTTGATGGCTGCGACCAGACTCTTCTCGTAGAATCTCGTACCATATCGATGGAAACTAAACACCATCAATCAATCAATCCATGAGAAATTTGTGGTATGGATTCTGCCAGGACTTTGACCAAACAGTTGCCAGTTAGTCAGTTTACCAGGTACTAAAAAAAGCACCTGGTACCGGTTAAGAAGGGCTGGTGGAAAGGCTCCAAACAGGTAGACTGGAGTAGAGTGGAAAGTCTAATGAAATACAGTCAAGCAGCAATAAATGTACGTTCATTATTAATACTGGTGGCCATTCTATTTTACCTGATCAGTTTAAGCAGACAATTAAGCATCATTATGTATTAAAGCTACATCCAGAACAGCAATTATTAAATGTTTAGCCAATCGCTTCTAAACGTTCCGGTGCCCAATTCGGTGTATCCATAGGGACATACTGTGATATAGCTGCAATGATTGAAGGGGTAAAAAGCAAAAGGAAAGACTTGTTCTTGCATGACATTGGTGCTGTTGTAGCCTGGTGCCGTGGGACATGAGCAGAGAGAGGGCTGGACTTGGTCAGGTTTGTGTTGGCAGGAGCTGTCCTGGTTCTGATTCAACCCTGTGCCAGCCGCTGACAGCAGGCCCACTGTGCAATGTCACCTACAGCGCTGTTGCCATGTAAGGTGACACACAGTGAAAACCTCATTCACACGTTCGATTATGAGGGGGTGGGGGGAATTAACAGGAGTGGAAAGTAACTAATTACCGATACTTATTATGGTAATTGTACTTTTTTAGTAGATTTTAAAACCTGTACTTCTAATAACCTGTAATTCTACCCATGTAATTGTATTTTATAAAATTTAAAATCGTTTGACTTTAAAAGTTTAATTAAGCAACTATTGTTCTAAAATGCTTCTGAAATTTAGTAGTATTTTTCATCCGTACATTATACTTTTGTACAAATGTTTTTAGCCATGTAACTGTACACATTTTCAGTGATCTTCCCACTATTGGGAGTTGAGCTAATTGCATAACAATGAGCACTTTTCTGGTTAATTTTAAAGTCTGCTCATGTTTTGTGCAATACACAAAGCTCCACCATTTGCATACATGTTCTCGCAACTGTCAAATCATCACCATGTTTTTCTTTTTCAATTTCTTCCACACCTGATTCTGACTTTTGACATTTAGTTTTTGGTTGCTCACCTAAGGTAGGTTTATGCTTGACGCATCCGCGAGGTCTGCAAGGGGCCTTTTTCGCATTGGCGTCAGGGAAACATTTGTAACGGTGCAGCCTTCCGTGCGTCTCATTTCCGTGTGGAATTTACATGCGGGAAATATAATCCAAGCTTTAGTCACCTGTAGGAATTCATCTGAAAGTAAACCTGCTTTTGAAAGCTTTCTCTGCCACTTGATCTTTTATAAATGTCACCACGGTAAATATGCTTTGAATTATAAGAAATCATTCCCCATTCACCACTTCTGTATCCACACTCAAACACATGCTCTTACACATTACTTGTTTGGCTTAAAACATCATTATACATTAGTTATTTTTATAATTTTTCTTGTGACTGTAAATTCAGCAAATATTCACACAATTTGAGTGACACAGTGGTAGTGATGAATCTTCTAGCCCCGTTCTAAACTTCTCAAGCGTCATATGTGTATAATGTGTGATATTTGTTCAGCGCCTTCATGTTGTGTGCGTTGGAATGGTTTGGTCACTGCAACATCGTGTACATCATTTTTATCAACAACATAAATAACCTACATATCACTTAGTTTTGTTCCTGCTTTTTATTATTCATCGTGTCAGTAAATGCAAATAAGTACAAATAAGTACATGTCACCAAAACAAAACCAAAAAGTGTAGAATTTGGTTTCCTATTCAAGCTTGAAATGGAGTCGGAATAAGAAAAAGCAAAAACACTGATGCAAGATTGTAGTCAGTGTGGTCAGCATCACTCAACAATGTGTCAAGGAATGAACAATGGAGATTCGGAAATAAAGGGTGTATGGTTTGAGGAATGGCCAGCCTCTGTGCTTCAAACTGAGGCTCAAACTATGGAAAAAGAAAAAACTGTCTGATTCCGATATGAATGATTTTAATCCATTTACAATTAAGGCAATCCAGGAAAACTAACATTAAAATAATCACTGACAAATGTTTTCTTTTCTTCTCTTGACAGAATGATTCCATCCACGACCAACGACTTCCTGGTTCGTGACCTGGCGCCTGGGCGGAGCTACGACCTGTGCGTTTTGGCTGTGTTTGATGATGTGGTCACCTCGCTCACTGCCACTCGCCCTTTGGGATGTCTCTCCTTCAACACCGACACCGAGTTCAGCCAGTGCCAGGCCATCCACAGCCACTTCCTGGGAGGAACTATGATCATTATCATTGGTGGAATCATTGTGGCTTCTGTTCTGGTTTTTATTATCATTTTAATGATACGATATAAAGTGTACAGTCAACATGGGACTGGCCACGGGAAAGCGGCTATTTCTGCAGCTGCACCAAGAACACAGAGCAACGGGCAAGGAGGACAGGTACAGGTCCTCCCCCAATCTGCGTCCAAAGTGACTGAGGGTCAAGAGGACCAAGGGCTTGGGCCGTCCCGAGCCGTGTCACCAAGCAACACCCTCAGAGACACTGTTGCTCTAGTGGAGGAGGAGAGCACCAGCCAGAACGTTATGTCTAGGACTGACTCTTTGGCCAATGAGGAAGTGCTCTCGCCTACCAAGGCCCGCTTCTCCTCCCGAGTGGCCATCGAGATGAAAAGCAGACCGCCATCTGTCGCCAAAGAAGCAACCTCCCCCAAGGAACTGGCAGGTAGTGGAGACAGGCTGCAGGGTGGAAAAAAGATATTAGGAGTGCAGTCGAGAGGGGACGGGGTAAATGAAAGAGGTGCAAGACTGACAAATGCTAGAGACAGGGGTAGAGCGAGCAGACAGGGACACGTGGGAGAAAAAAAACACAATCAGAGATGAAAGACGGTGTTAGATAATGTGACTATGAAATGGGGGGAGAGAATAATGCGCTGCGTGCTTGAGAGCGTGAGCGACTGAACTGAATGACATCCTTGTGGACCTTTGCCAGCTCTGAGCTTTCATAAAAAGTTTTAATTAAACTTTGTTCGATGAAAAATCAGGTGTTAGGGCCAAAGTATTGAAGAACGTATTGAAGAAATTAAAATATATTGAAGTCTTCATCCGTCATCATAAAGTGAAAGTTATGGCTTATCACAGTTTCATACTTTGTAGACTGCGTGCCCCACAGAGTCACAAATGTCTGTTCTTTCCGCACAATCTATTATCCTGCATTAAACCTGCTGGAAACAGTTAGACTTGAGGCAGCTTGTTAGCTACTTAGAAAGGCACAAGCTGAGTGCTCAAGTGTAAAACAGGTAAAGAGCTCTCCAAAACAAAAGAAATGTTCAAAACCTTCCACCTTTCACATTAACAAGGAAAGTTTCTGTTTTTGTTCAACTTACTGGGGCTTTTTTGAAACTGCATTGGCTTGTGCCTGTTTTATTTTTTATCTGCTGGGATATCATTTTATTTTTGGTAGACTTGCGCTTACGTCAGGATCAGAATCAGAAACAGGTTTATTGCCATTGTCAGTGAACAAAAACTAAAATTCTCAATCTTACTTTTGCAAAAAGGTGCTATTTAATGTTTTAAATTATAGAACTGAATGAAAACAACACACAACAAAACACAACATTAAATCTATAGAAGCTTCTATACATGGCCCCATATTACTGCATTATGGGCTTATTTTATTTAAACTATTCACTCCATGTAAATTGTGCCCCTTGAGTCGTTGCCATGCCACTCAAAGCAGTGACCTCTGCATTCAGATGGACTATAATTAAACCCAAAGGGAACAAAAACAAATTCCAATATTATAATGTGGAAAAAGCCCTGTAGTACATATGGAGCATTGCCTTTTGCCGCTGGGCACGACCGAAAGCCCATGAAACCCACTATGCCCAATTCTAATTAATCTTTAACTTCCTTCAAGCAGCTAGTATCACAAATAAGTTAGTATGGAAGCATTTTCATACATTCCTTTAAAAATACACTACGGTACTTTTCTGGTCCAGAGATGTTATTGCTTTTTCTGGAATGTTCTACAGTACGAGATTAAACTACAGGTGTTTTTATTGCTCAAAAATCCCATAAAAACTTACATTCTTGCTGTGAACGGGGTCATCTCTCCATAGATCTGACCTGTAACTTGACCTGGTGGTGTCTCCATCAAGGTAAACAAAGATAAAGCAATAACATCTCCATGGAGACTTGCAGCTTTTTCCACCAGAAAAGTGCATCTATAAATTGATAAATAGGATATAGCCTTCAAGATTGCTTCTGATCCCTTTTCTATTTTAAACAGCAATAAGTTGTTTCTGATCCTATATTGAAGACGTTTTCATAGGGGGTTTTGATAGTAAACCATGACTCATAAAGCATGCAAATATTAAGATTATAATATGCTAAAACATGTTTGTTCCCCACTTCCTTTTTATGAATTCAACTCTGCCATACTGAACTCGCATCCAAACCACACAAATCCATGGACACGAGCAGTTGCAGGTCTGATTTTCTTTAATAAGCAGTACTTCAGTGCACTTCCCCTCTAACATTAATCCACTTGGCAAACTGGGTTTTCATTAGAACGTGAAAAAAAAAAAAAAAAAAAAAAAAAAAAAAAAAAAAAAAAAAAAAACCCGACACCATTTCACACGAGTGACTTAAATAGCAGAGTTGCAATGCTTTATCAGCGCCCGTTATGTCGTTCAATTGGCCTTTTTGAATGGTTTGAAATGAGGAGCCATTGAGCCAGGGCCTGATAGCAGAAAGAGGAGGGCAGATCTGCGGAGAGCCGAGGGAAGCTTACGTAGCAGGTTCAGCCAGAGTTCCACCTCCACAGACTCTGGACAGGATGACAGGAATTACATTTATTACAGAATTAACTGCCGGGGTGATGTTGTTTCAAAGACAGCTAAGATTTTTATTGGATCAAATTAAACAGCAGGGGTTGTTAATTGGCTTGAAGTAATGTATTCTGGATTTTTAGGTCACGTTCTTTGTAGCTAAAAGTGTTGTCAGTGAAAGATGGCTCCTACTGCAGCTGCTAAAACTGGAATCTCATTTAGTATTTCTGAATGTCATTGAAGCACTTAACTACAAATGCTTAAACTTTAGACTATGGCGAATTGCGTCAGCGAGGGTCAGACACAAAGTCCTTTAGCCAACCATTTAAGCCCTCATTTTGTCCAAGAGTGGTCCATGGAAAAAAATATTAAATCCTTTCTAGGTTTCAAACTTTTCTGCCGTAATACTGTTAGATGAATGAAAGGTGGGGTGCCCGACTTTCTTTCTGTCATTGAGTACATTTAGCCTTTCCCCCCCATGTATTCCTTGTGACAAAATAAGACTGCTGCACCCTGTCTGCATCTACTTGGACCTGGAGCCATAAGCGTCGCTCTGAGTGACTGAGCGCTGGTGGGCCACTCTGGTTTCACTGTGTTGTCTGCTTCAAAACCTTTAAGCAAAAATTCATACGTGTTAATTCTAGTGACGTGTCAAAGGGTTAAGAAGATAGATTTAAATTCCATCTTCCTCTTGTTGGAAAATTGGGGGATTCAGCTTCGTACGTCCATACTTGCGCCAGTTACCACAGCTTCTACTGTTTCTGGAGCTATCTCTACTACTACCCCTACCATAACCAATACTACCACTTCCCATCCAGCTAATTTGGCACATCGGGAGCCGGAGAACTGAGAGCAGTGTCTGTTCTGTCAAATTAGGCCTCTGTAGAACAATGAATGCGTGTGCTCATTAGCAGTGTGAAAGGTTACAATTTGGTATACGTATAAATCTTGCTGGAAAAATGTTTTTGCTTTCTGACGCTAACACTGCATTATATACCGTGAACTCTCTCTCTGTTTCCCCCTGTAGGCCTAGTTAACTGCTGTAACCTCACATAACCCTGACCCAAAGTTTATCAGAGGCATCCAAAGAGCACAGTACCAGTTTAATTAAGATTTTTGCTTTACCGGAAACAAGAAGTTTCCACTAGAGTTTTGTTGTTGCGCTTTGATTTCCAGGAGCGATGGCACTTTGAGGGCAAGCCACAAAGAGAGAACTACAGTGTACGCAGCTTGTTGGGGTTACACTGATGTAGTTGTAGTGTGTGATGTGTTTTACTGGTTGGTGCATTGCAGAGAAAGGCAACATTGATCTGATCAGAGAGGCAAGCCGCCGCAGAGACAAAACGCCCGAGGAACAAGGAACAACTGACAGAAAGACACGAACAGAAAGCTCCATTAAAGACAAGAACTCCTCCGACCGCGACCTCACCTGTAACAACTCATTCTCAAGCACTGTTAGAGTGGTAAATGTGGATGTTTGAGCGGGGCACTACGGAAGAAACAAAAATGCACTCACATGTAACGTTTCTGGTTGTTGGTCCGCCATCTTCTTGTCTCGTGCATATGTTATGTATTTGCCTGGGATGATCCACAGTATGGTTGTAAACATATTTATCTTACATTTATTAAATTACGGGTGTTTTTTTATTGGTGTCTCAACAGGGATCGTTATGTTTTGTTATGTTTATGTTTTCTGTGAACTATTTCAGGCAAAACAGTAGCATCTCCATTGATAATATATTGTAGGTTTTGGACCCTCCACAAGAAAACTTTGTGCACCTTTAAATTAGGTTTACACAAGGACATAATTCATCAATCAAATAAAGTTCAGTCTGAACCAGTTTAGTAGCGAACAACTAGGTCTAAACATTGATGTTACCAAAACTCTTCTGAAGCAGAAACTAAAAAAGGACAACAACAAAACTCTCTACCAAAATAAAATAAAAACTAGTCGTCGTGATCGTGTCACATTTTAGCTAGATTTGCTCAAACTGAAGATAATAAACACCAAATCCAGTTCATTTTATGTTGAGTACCATGCAAATATAACGCTAATGCAGCGTGTTAACATGTGAATTTGAAAATATTATCTATATTTAGACTTTCTCTCAAATGTGTCTGAAATGGTTCTATTCACTGAGAATGTCTGAAGTTTTCATGTTATAATATATAATCAAAAATCTCTTAGATGTGACCTGAAAATTGCAGAAATGTCTATCATTAACCTTTAAATTCATTAGTTCACAATAGGAGAACCAAAGAAAATACTCACTCTACTCTACAGAAGGATGTAGGAAATCTTTAACTAAGAATGCTTTTACTGGGATAGGCTGGGCTAGCAGGTAAGACTCGGCTAATATAGCGGTATAAATTTTAGCTCCTCAGACCAGTACCTTCAGATTGAAAAGCACTTCCGAATGGCAGGTGAAACAACTCAATTTCCCTTTGAAACTTTTTCTACTATAGGTACAATATATTTCAGAAATAATCAACTTTAGACATGCGCTGTGCAACTTTTCTGGTGGAAGGTTCGCCGCCTTGCTTGTTTCCATGGAGATGTCGTTCATTTGGCTGGTATGTTTCACAGTATGACATTAAATTGATCTTTTATCCATAATTTGTATTGCTAAAATAAATGTTGCTGAGATAAATATGCATTCTCTGACTATGGAGATAGTGGCACACCCTCCGCCAGAAAAGTGACATAGAGCACCTTTAACTGTATAAAAACAGTTTGCAGCCATGTTTACAGGTTGTTGTTTTTTTATTAAGAACAGAACACAAGGCGCATAATATCCAGTCTATTTGTGACAACGCCAAGTTTCCGATTAGCGGTGGCATGTGCACCTGCAGCCAGCGGCCGCTCATGTCCCTGTAGGTCTTGCACAAACATTGGCACGTTGGGAAAAGCCAGGCCCTGGAGCTGGATTCACATGTTCTCATCAGATTAGGACTCTACTCTTGCAAGGATGTGTCTGGTGTACAGCTGTGTGTGGCCACGCTGTGACCCTGGAGCCTGTCTGTCCTCTGTGGCTCTTCATCTATCATGCCTCGTTCCAGTGTCGTCCAATATGGCCGCCCCTATTCTTCACCGCCGTCTGCCTTTCACAAGTTCTTACCATCAGCTTTTTTCGTACACTGCTCTGGCACTTTGGCGCTTTCGTGTGGGTCTGTGTGGCAATAATGTGTGACAGGAGGGCTGCATGATATGACGCGAGAACTGTGATAACTATAACTGAAATGAAATTATGGACATTTTTACATGAGCAAACCTTCCTGTTACGTTTGACTGGAGTGGACGGTGTTGCTAAAGAGGCTTGCCCAAATACACAATATGGATGCTTAAATTTGAACCAACAGCCCTCTGGTCAAAGGGTGACACTATTTACACCCATCAATACAGTATCAAAATTCTAACAAATCCATGTACAAAATAAAGAAACACCAACAATTCGTGAATATAATAAAGATGCTCTAGATGTTATAGCTTTTCCACAGTATGGCAAAAAAAAGGCACGGACACAGGCAAATTAAAGGTCAGATCTGTGGAGAGGCGAGCCTGAATCAAGAATCAGAAAAGACAAAGACCGTTGTGGCAGATGATGGTCAGAGACAGTCCTCTCAGTCAGCTAAACGCTTTTATTGTTGTGATGCGTTTACAGTTGGTGGAGATTCACATAGATTCAAAACCCAAAAATTAACTTTTGGAATATATTGTGCAGTGCTGTGTGTGTTCCATGTTGCTTCTTGTCATGTCTCCACTCTCACAAATTGTTTCTGGCTTTGCTCTCTCTCTCACCTCCCTGTCTTTCCAACAGCAGACAACAGACGTCCTCGTAGTGTGGAGTGGAGGGCCTATAAGATCTGAAGCTCACTAGACCTCAAATCTTCACTCGCAAAGTAATGACTGGCACTTAAAAACTTTAGCCTTCCTCCCCAAGATGCTTGCCTCTTTTCCCGCTGTCCAGTTTTTTATTCTTCTAGGCTCCCGATCCTTAACTCCTCCGAACTATATACTGTATCAAAGCCCTATGTTTTCACCCAAATTAAATACGTTCTAACAAGTTCTAGTATTGCATAAGATAGATGTAATCCATCAAAATACTGCAGAGTTAACGTCATTAGTTTGTAACGTATAAATGATCTGCTATGTTTGTGTTTCGGTATCATGTGAAAAATTCAAAATGTCTAAAAAGTCAATTCAAAGTGCAAAGTCAATTACATGTTAATATAATAAAACATTTAAGTTTTTAGTTTTTTTTTTCTTTCTACTTTGTTTTCTATCCTGTTGTCGTAGAGATTAACAATTTTAAACAAAATATTAAAAAATCCTCAAAATGTTGCACATAAAAGGAAGCTGAAACCCATGAATAGTCACTATATACAATTTTAGAAATATCATGATACAACAATTATTTAGGAATGACACAAAACAAAACAAAAGTGAAATCCTTCATTTCTAATATGTTACAGTTCCTCTAGCTTTATGAAATCAAACCTTCTGAATGCAAAAGTACAGTCATGTAAAAACTTTTTTGAACCAATTTATGATTTTAGTTCTTACAATGATATTGTGACCTGAATAATCACGATTATGGATGAACTAAATAATAGACATCCCTAGTCTGTTAGCAATCTCAACCTGAATCAAATATATTGTTCCCAAAACTGAGACTTGCTTGACACTAGAATTTATTCTGTTATTCAATTTGGGTGAACAAATCCTTTAATAATCTCAAACTTCCCACTCTAATTGCCCAGCCTTTAGTGCACTACTCTTTCCTCCTTTTATGTTCCTGATGCTTGTTTTCATGCCCACATTGTTTGCTTGATGAGCCCTATCTCTCCTTTCCACTCCTCCATATCCGTATCCCTTTCACCTCTTTGTCTGGGCCATCTCCGTCTCCTTTCTTTCCCCTGTCCTGCGTCCATCTCGCCTGCCCTCTCAGACAAATCTTATCACTTGTGGTTTACTGCTTTCTCAGCTGTATCTCGCCCATCTCCTCCCATCCCTCAGCACTCCTGTTCTGGATTAATGGTGAGGGGGAAAAGGGTAGAGGGGTGGAGTTGTAGACAGCCAATATGTGATGGATGCAAGCATTACCAAGGGTCCGCCTCATTCTTAAAGTGACACCATAAATGCTGGCGCTACATAAAGGCGGGCGAGGAAAATCCCGCTTGACAAATACATGGCAAAAACTGACAAGCTGCATGAGTCAGAGGGACTTTTTTGTTGTTTCAAGTTTCTTTGAAATGGGTTCCACAATGTTATTTTTATTTTTGTTTTAAGCAATTTAATGGGTCTATCAATGGGTCTATTTTGAGAAGGTTTGATTGTTCACTTTACAGACAAATTAAAGTAAACCATTCACACTTTATAAAAAGAAGTGCATAAAAAACACTAAAGAGAAAAAGTGAAAAAGGAAAGAAAATCGTTATATAAAAATGGGGGAGGATGGAGGAGGTTGTCTTGACTGAATATGAATAAATAGCCTGTCTGCAATTCACTCAAATAGAGCTAGACTAATAGCTCCATAAATCATACTTTTAAAAAATTACACATTTCGCACCGAGCTTCGCCAATAGCTCCAAACGCAAACGCAACTCCGTTTATTAACCAACAAAACTGTGTACTTGTTCTCAGTAAATTTAGTATAGTTACGGTCCTGTACATCCCTGACAAATGCGAGCCAATTTGCAGAAGGTAAAAGTTGGAAATATTGCTTTAATGGGGGATTTAAACACCATCGCAAAGAAGCAATAATTGCAGCAATTAAGGGAACCTGGGTACAGCGTCACGCTTTGCAAGGCAGCAGGATGCCGGGGGAAGTTGCACTGTAGTTGGCATTTAATGACTAAAAGGCTACGGTCTAAATGGTGGGATCCAATTGCACAGCTGTCAAGGCAAGCTGACATTTCAAGCCTCCAGAGTTCCATATTGTTGCATTGTGTTTGTTTGTTCTCCCACTGGATGTGATATATATTAAGAACATAGCGTTGCTCCTTTTAAAAAGACACATAACAACACAAAGAGAACAGCATTATGTGTAGCTTCTGTTGTGCACCTTTCAAGCCCTTTTCAGTTCTTAGTAATGGGTTAGCGTAAATAAAGAGTTTCATTAAGGTCACTGTTTGCGAGGGCGTAAGAACATTCTGAAACACAAAAGATAATAATCTTGTATCAGTTTCAATGACCAAATGTTTTGGGCTTCCTTGTATCTGTGTCTGTTTTTTACAGAAAAATAACAATAAAAAACACAGTATAAGAAATAAGAAAAAGTGGAAATGACTGGACTTAATAATGTGTTAGAAATAGAACCACCTCTTTTGTTACATTGGTAATATATCATTGGCAGGCCTGCATTATTGGTTCTCAGAATTGTACTGTAAAAATTGGACACGCAGCAAAACATCCCAATTTTTACAAACAATGAAATGTTGATGAGAAGAACAAATGCAATTTTGAAAAGACCATACTGTTTTACATGGTGACCAGATTTTCATGCACATGCCTTTGTTTTTCTGATCACCAGATTTGTTTAGCTTGTCTTAATAATGGGTTTCATGATATCACAAAAGCTGTTACACGTGGCAATAGCACAACAAAGAGGTCTGCGGTACCAGACAGTTTAAGATATTATTTTAAAAGCACGGAACTCGTAATCTCAGTAATATAACCCCGTACGCCAAATCACTTTCGACTTGGATGTTGACAGCGTGTTGTCCGAAATACTTCATGTACAACAGCAAACAATGTTGTCCTTATTGTCTTCTCAGCACCTTGTGACCTTTCACTTATTGCTGTTTGTTTTCTCTTCGCAGAACCCTGATGTTGTTGATCAAAATGGCAGACTTGGAGTGGAGCACACACTGCACCACCAGGGACAGCCTGATGAAAAAGCCACAAGAAAAGAAAAAAAATAACACTCGGGCAACCCACTCCTATGCTCCTTCTGTCCACCCCATTTACAGCCCTTCTTTCTTTGTTTCTCTATAACGCAGGCTTATAGACACAGACCTGACTCCTTTGGACTATCTTCACCCGGTTCTCATGTCTCAAAAGAAGATTTAAAAGCAACGTCATCAGTGGATTTCGGCAATTTTATCACTTTGCTCTGTTTAGGTGGACCAAGTTCTTTTCAAAGCAGTGGCACTTACGCAGTATATCCAAATATATGAATTGAAACTTTCTTGGAGAGATTTCAAAAATGCATGGAAAAGTTAATATGATGCATACATTTGCACTGGCTCAACATCGGAACGCTGCTCCACAACGTCTGGCAATATACGGAATAAACTGGCAGACAAAACTGGAATCTAGAAAGCACAAGTAAAAGCAATGGAGCAGAACTCATTTGTGCTTGAATTTGGACTATGTGAAATGAAAAATGCAAACTTTTTGAACTGGACTGGTTTGGAACCAACTAGCAATCCTCTCTCCAACTGCTTGGGATCTAAGGTTGGGATACCCCTGTGGATCGGTGCTGCAGGCCCACTTAAACAGGTGAGTGATCTAATGATGGGGCCATTAACTTCACTGAAAATGGAGCCAAAAGAAAAAGCAGTATTTCAGTGCAATTAATTAGCATGACATATGGTAACCCACTAGCATTCCCCTTGGCCATTGATGAAAATGTTAGTTCGGTCCTGCCCCTTAGTTTAAGACCCACTTTCTCTATCACCACTTGCCCCGAGTGTTGAATAACCTAATTATTAGGCCGTGACTTTAACAACACCTTCTAATTGCTCTCAGCGAGACTGCAGCAACAGGACCAACCATTTTGGATTTGTTGCTCCAGTTCTATAGGGGTTTTATAGGAACCTTTTGCAGTTCCAGGTCCGTCTTTTTAGTGCCAGTCCCCATTTGATGCATGTTCACACAGGGTAGGGACATTTTTACCTCCTGCTCAGGAGTAGGTACTTTCCAGTGAGACCAAGAAACTTTTTTTTTGCTCCACAAGAGAAATAACTGGGACCCAGTAGCACCACTGCATCACAGTTTTATCTGAGTTACAGAGCTCAAAAAGAGTGACTGTTGCCGTGTGAACATGACCAAGGGGACTGCGTGGTTCCTCTGAATAAACCGGGTCTTAGTTCTCGTTACTGATGTGAAAACACCTTATATTCAATGGTTTCAGCTTTCTGTCGAAGTAACTTTTGAGGACTTTTACTCATTTAATAAAAGAAAATAACTACTTTTAGCATTGGCTATTTTGTTGTTGTATCAGTGGCTATAGGCTAAAGTGCTATAGCTTTGCTGGTTACAGTAAATATTTGAGGCTACATTTTCCTATTTACTTCATATAGGTTAATTGTGTGGTTGCGGTGGTAACTTATGTAGCCTCATTAATTGTAGAAGGTCTACTGGTAGCATAGGATACAAGATCACCAGCCTATTTTCATAAGCACTTCCAGTGATTGAAAATGATATGCTTTCTTTTTGCTTGTTTTGCTTTGACTTGATCAACACCTTTGATTGAGTACAGATTGGAAATCAAAATAAAATAAACGTCACCCGCATCTGCTCACGATTGTAAACTCCTCCTCTCTCTCACTTCCTCTGCGTCACATGTGTCATCCTGGTGCTCGCTCGAGGCGATAGCAGAGCAGTTGAGAACAGAATGATACGGGTGCGGCTGTGGTCATGCTAACGCCGCCTGCAGGAGGCATTGGGATGGGGGCTGCACTATCGCTTTAGTAACAGTGGAGCATTACAGGCTCATTCTAACACACAGATGCTGCACTTTCCACTATCCCCTTTCCCCTATATAAACAATATATTTTACCAGTAAAATATATTTAACATAACAAAATAACTAGTGTTAATTTACATTTTGGTTTTATTATAATGGATTTATTTTAACTGCGCGAACCATCATATATATTTCATTGTACATTCAGTAAGTTTTTTAAAGAGGAACAAAATATGGTACTGGCAGACAAAAGCACTTCAATACCAATTAAATATGGTGAGAGCTGAAAGGTTGTGATTTTTAAGATTGCAATTAAAAACCTTGAATGTGAAACGTTGCCTTGGTCAGTCCTCAGGAAATTTCTAACTTCTTCTTCTAAAATCTATCTAGTATCGTCTTCCAGAAATGTTATCCGAAGCTTCTAAAAATAGTTCACTTTGAGGTAACGCACACCTCGTCCCAGTGTGTGTGCTCCAACAGTACGATCTGTGCAAATCCATACGACACCACATGAATACTGTATTTTCTGTCCACCTTGTATCTGCGGTGTGATCTCGCAGGCCGTCTTGTCCATTTAAAAGCATGAACAACAACATGAAAAATACACGACGCAAAATGGCAATGTAAAAATAGAGCCAGTATTTTTAAAGTGCAGAGTGCCTTAGCTTTGCTGTGTGCAGAATTTCAGAAGTAATAGTAGTAGGTGTGTAGCGACACTGACAGGGCCCTAATAGAGTCACAGTGCACTTGTTTGATCATTATCAAACGTGAGCACTGCTTTTGTGTCAGACTTCACACTGTAAATGCATCGTGCCTCACCTGCTCAGCACTCGTGTTCTGACTAGAGTAAGGTGTTTGGTGTCTATGTGCGAGAGTGTTATTTTTAACCTCGGCAAAACATTGATCATGAACTTAATGAACGTCAAAAGGCATTTCGTTACAATTTTTTATCTTTCTTACCGAAACCTAGAGAAGAACTTTTGCCTTTCCCTCACTATTCCAGATATTAGCATGCTACCCATGTGTCCATGAGCAAGGCGCTTACCTATCCTTCTTGTGTGTGAGTGCATGTGATTGTGTGTTTGATTGAAGTTGACTAAACAATGCAGAATAAGCGGTGTTCTTCACATAGGCTGCAATATACATGTTACTATTGTCCACGATCTAACGCGGGCCTGAAATGAATAAATAAATAAAGAAGTAAAGAAGAAGCAAAAGCGTGTGGTTGAGCACACAGAGCGTTACGCACAGCGCTCTCCATAGGACATTTATTTCCATTATTTTATGTTTATGTTATTTTATGTTTATCCAAAGCAAATACATTTCTATGTATAATTTTACATTTTTACATAACATATTAAAGTGGAGAAAAGTGACTTTTTTTTCACATATTCTCTTTCACACGCTATCTTCTAATTATTAAACAAAAGAACGAGCCATGTGAGTCCCTATTTATGACACTTTGCGCACTTTTGAATGAGAGTTGATTTGCTGTTTCACTGCTTCACTGCTGTGTCTGATAAAGCTGGCCCAAATCTGTGCTAAGGGCCAAAACATGTGAAGAGCGATGTGCAAAAGGATTTGTGAGAACTGATGAGATAGAAAGGTTTAACTCACTTCCTTATTTCACTGTTTGAAAATGAGGTACCCCAGCTTTAAGTCTTATTTAGTGCAAGTAAAATAATATAAATAATAATATAATGTATAAATATTACCAGTAACATTTTAATCTTTCAGTATTTTGAAAAATCTACAGCCAGCTGAACTCAAATCTACCAGTGGAGTCAGCTTCTAAAGCTGACCGTGAATGAATATGTTAGTGAGTATTTGTCTGACATTGTCAGCCCTGTGGCTAACTGGCCAGTGTCCAGTTTGTACTACGCCTGAGGCCCACTGTTTGCTGGGACACGCTCCAGCCACTCTCTACATCCAGTGGGAATAAACAGAACACAATAAAAATGAATCACAAAGTAGACCAGCAGCTGTTGTGCTTTTAAAATATTGTCTAGATGTAGGCTCCAAAAAGATAGGCAAGATAAGCGTATTTGTACTCAAAAAAGAGACATTTTGAATTTAAACCGTTCTTTAATTGACTCTGATTCTTTGAAACAAGTCGGTGTAATCTCTCATTTGTTCAGGAATGGTCTATTGTAGAATAGTCATCGTTGCAGTCATCTGTCCAGATGACTACAACGGAATCTTTTTCTACCTAAGGATATTCAAAGTATATACAGAAAAAATTCAAAGTCAAAGTAGGGATACATATGGTGGAAAAGGTTTTAAAGTTAGTCATCTGGGCAATGTTTTAGAAATTGAGAGGTTTCGATCGTCATCCTTCCACAAAAGACTGCATCAACACAGAAAGCACTCGAATTTGGGTTTATAAATGGTCCACCTTAAAGCAACAAATCTCAAATTTGCAGAGAGTGAGGTGCAGATTTTAAGCAGAAGAAAATGTTTCTTTGAATAGAAACAGTGGTTTAAGATTCAATATGCCTTCTGTTTACGACCATCTCCTGAAACCTCGGTCAAAGCAGAAATCCAGCCATTAGCTTTATTGTCTACCGATGAAGAAATCCATCTTCAGCTCACCACCACATAAAAACATATGCAGAAGTAGTAATACAGGACATACTTTATAAAAAGTATCAGTTCATTTCTGTAGCTCACGTATGCCCAATCCTGCTGCATTTAGAATGTCCACAGCACAGGGGACAAAAGATTTTTAGAAAACAGACTTTGTTGCCAATGGAACTCTATAGCGCCTCCCAGAGTGCAGAAGCTCAAACTGCGAGTTCACACTCACACTAAATTGGGAATCAAAAATTGTGCCAAGTTATTTAAAACTGTCCACAATCTCAACACTCTCAATGTTAAGTGTGACAGGCTGTATGTCTGTGCACAGATTGGAACATGTGAAAATAAGTTCCTTGGTTTTGGCCACATTAACTTGAATGAACAATAGCGTAGTCCGACCCAAATCTAGTTCAAGGAAACAATTTCCAGAGCAAGTTTAAATTATAACTCCTCCTTTAGGGTGGGACTAATCTAACTCTGCGAGAGCTGTTGTTGGAGTCAAAGGGACAGAGCCCCATTCATTGAAAATATAGGCTATTTAAATTAATTAGTTTGATCATTTCCAACTTTGTCTAATTTTTAAGTTCAGTGTTGTATCAGTGTAATATGGCATTAAATCAGCTTAATAATAATGAATCGGCCTATTATTTTAGGAATTATATATGAATAAAATAGGCATAAATGCGCCTCTTTCTCTGTAACTGCTTCTGTCAGACTCGTCATTCTGGACTTAAATGTCCATTTATAAAAGTTCTATATGAGTCGGGTGTTTTCATTTCAGAATCAGGGTCTATGACAACCTTCACGTGACATTGAACAGCACTACCACGCTAAACTTCTAAGGCCAGAGGAAACACTGGATATTCCATTAAATTGATGCCATTAACAATTAGTGTGTCATAATTCAGTTCATCATGCCTTTATAATTTATATATAAAATGGCTTGTGCATATTTGGAAAAGTGTAGCAGATTTCCTCTTATACACACTTGTTTTTAATCGCTTTTATGTGCTTTCCTTTAAGTACCATGAAATATTTGACAAGCTCTCACTGGGAGGATAGTGGTAGATCCCTTCCGTGTGGTAAAGCCTAACTTTATGTTGCATAGATAAAAGTGAATAAGGCCTAACTCGATGCGCTGCAGACAGCTTGACGATGATGATAAATTGTCCATACATGATGCTGCCTTCACCCGTGCTCGTGCTGTCTCCGCCTTATGTGGCTTTAAGTACAGTGGTCACCAAGGCACCTTAACGCAAGAGAATTATTGTGTGCAATAGTCATCATACCTGCTCAAATCTCACACATCTTACAATCTTACTCAATTTGAATACCAGCCAAGGAAATCGGCTGTGTAAAATCTTTACACAGAGATCAGGAGTATTAATAAGATGACATAAACAGATTTACTTGCATAGAAAATGTTGTTTTTTTCCTGACCTTGCGATACGATTTGAACAGAGCCTTTGACTGTTTGCTAAGCACTACTGCTGCTGCACTATATAGGGAAGGTAGCTAGGATGAATGATTCAGTAATGATTTAGAGCTTGGGATTGAATGACAAAAACGTACCAACACGTCAATAGAGATGCATTAGCAAAAACAATATAAAAAAGTAAACAAAAGAGCCGTGCAACAACACGATAAGCTGCTGGGGGCTACAACGGTTCCTTTCATGGCGGAATGCATCTCCATGCTTAAACACTGGTTCAGCAAACTTTACCTTTTCTGTTTATATCTGACTTTTGCAGTCTTGTTTTCTTTGTTCTCTCTTATCTAATCATCTTGCTCAAAACAGTTCCTGACGCCAAAGAGAGCCAGCCCGCTTTGGAAGCAAGTACTTCTTAGGGTCAGCCTCAAACCCCTTAAACAGACCGGTACAATTCACTTAAGACAGTGAAGATACCTTCAGACCATCCCAATCTGCTCCCAAGCAAGTTAACGGAAACAGCCATAAGTGCCATATTTAGCATCTCAAAATGTCCATGGGTTTAACATTAGACTGGAAAATACTTTGATCTCGCCACACGGGTGCATAAAGTCATGCTGGAACTGGAATGTTTTAATGCGCTTATACCAATGCAGTTCATCACTGTAGCACTTTCCTGGACCCTCAAAAATGCATTATTCATTCACTTCACACCCAGTGATGATTGGCTTCTTCGGGCACAGTTGCCTTGGGGTAGATGGACACACGCAAGGTTGCAAATTTACACCCTCGGCCCCTCCGACCACCATCAGTCACTCACACACCATATTCTAACATAGGCAAAGTAGGTGAAGTTCACTCGCCCTAAAAAAACAGGATTTACATCGGGGTGAGATTGAACCACTGACCTTTGGGTTGGTGGCATCAGAACAAGAAACTAAAATTAATATCATTTTTGAGGGTTGTTGAAAGAGATTTGGACAATTATGCATTAGAATTAAATATAAATTATCCTCGACAAGACACACTGTTGTTGCACTAAGGTTGCACCATCCGTAATAACCACTAATACAATGTTTTGGGATACTCGATTATTCCACATTTAAAAGCAACTCGTTTAAAAAAAAAAAAAAAAAAAAAAAAAAAAAAAAGGGAAAAAGCACTTCCCCATGGGCTTTTTGCGAGAATGCAAAAATAGCCTGCTTCCATTGTACTTGACAGTTCTATCTCCGACAATTTGGCCACTGCATGCATCTGTCAGTTAATCTGATGTGTGGCAGAAGACGGGGGAGATTGGAGCTGTTACTGCAGGCTTAATGCAGAGTGTGGGGGAGATATGTATGCGACTTGCGTACCGTAGAGTGAGTTCTAGCTAATCGACATGTCACATCTGGCGTCCAGTGTGGCCTCGCATACATTAATGCATTTGTGTAATGAGTTCAACGGTAGTCGACGTTATGCAGTGTTCCAGGAAGCAAATGAAAGTGTACACGACTTACTAAACAACTGAGAATGTGTGAAGTTTTCTGAGAGTTAAAGTGAGCCATACAAATATTTAGAAAAGATGCTTTGATTCATCACTCTTCATCACTCGTCTGTACCAGATAACAGTAGCTCTTGCATATGGACTCGTATCATGTAACCTTTGTGGATGTAAGATGCAAGAATTGTCCTCAGGTCTTGCCAGGAAAAGACATGCAATAAGATGCATTAGAACAAGAAAATGTATAGAATATTGAGTTGAAGTTGGTCAGCTAAAAGAATAAATCAAAACAGCATTTATGTGGTCCCTTGCATCCATGTTTGCATTTTGTAGAGAGATGCTATCAACATCATAAATAACCCAGTTATGGAGTTAAGGCCCTGCACTGGATAATCAAACATAAGAAGGGGAGAAAGGAAATGGATTTTGAGAAGGGACTTGGTGATGATACAGGATTGAATAGCAGTGGGAGGGGGCGGGAGCAGAGCAGTGAGTGGGTGATGCGGAGGATTACTAAGTGTCTTTTGAGCAGCAGCTGTATCTATTGTGATGTGACGTGCCTTCTGTCCCCTCTAAGGAAACATGCTACAAAGAATAATAGATGACACAACATACGCACGCAATGTGGGAATATACGATCAACGCATGTTTATTTTTGACTGACTCGCTCTTTGAACGTCTGTGTCACAGATGTGTCATGGAGTTATGCAGTGGACATGTTTGGGCTGTCTTAACGAGAAAGTTCATGGTGTTACATATACTCCTTATTCTGATGGAGTGGTCCCAGATAGGGTTGTAATCTATATCATTTGAATTGATAAAAATGGCTGGTGTATAACAAATAAAGTAGATTGTGGCCTGTAAGTGCTTTCAACTCTAATCACAATATTTTGGTCTTTGTAATTAAACTTTTATCTGACTCTCACAACAGCTGACAAACTGGTTAAAGGTGTACTTTGTAACTTTTCTGATGGAGGGTCATCCATGTGTTTGTAATGATGAAGATATTACTATTTCCTGGAACGTTCCTTAATACGGCATTAAAATGATCTTATGTTGCATTTATTCGGTGTTGGTGTTGCTAAAAATTGTCTTGGGGAAATCCTTCTTAATGTGAGTGGGTATAATGCCGTATCGTGTAACATTCCAGGAAAAGCGAAAAGATCTCCATGGAAACAAGCAGATGACCAACCCAGATGACCCAATCCCAGTAATCTTTCATGCTTGGTTTACTGACTATATATGTTTTGAAAGGTTACTAGTCCACCAGAAGTAATGTGTCTACTATGTCTACGACGCAGCTAAAAGATCAGCCTTGATTTGTCCATTCTCTTAACAACGAACACCATATTTTATTGATACAACCCCCAAACTCCTCCTCTACATTGTTATTGTTCCATCAAACGTGGTAAAACACATGCACACACACTGTATCACTGCACTGATTTAGGCCGGTGATTTAGCCCGGCAGAATGACAGTTCATCAGCACCCAAACGCACTCATGCAAATAGGCACCCAGCGATTATATTTATCACCATGTTAAATATTAAACATGGTGCTAGTGAACCGGCTGACATTTTCAGTGATACACAAGCTTGTTAAAGTCAGCTGTGTTGGAGTGGGAGAGGTTTGGCTACAGACGAGATGCTAAAATTAGTTGCTGAAGACTTAGCATTCAGCGGTAGTTATTTACAGTTCGTGTATCTCAAAGTCACCCCTCATGGCTATGCTGCTGCATGCAAGCTTTACCTGAATCTTATCACAGGCTCCGGACTGGGGATGTTTTATGTTTGCTGAGATGCAGATACAAACAAATGAAAGTATGGAGGGAAAAACAAAAAAACACAAATCAGCAGGTTACAAAATGATACAGCAAAATCCAAAATACCTCTAACATTTACATATAAATTACTACAGCAGAATGCGAAATGTAAATAAGGACACAAGAACCTTATCTTCACAACATACGAGGGGCTTCCTGCTGAGAGTGTGAAAACAAGTGTGGGAGTGGATATGGGCTTGATTGCTTGTGACGCATTTAGACTGTATAGTTATTCAACATTAAGTAACGTTAATTAGCACCACATTTATAAGGCTGCGCAAAGATGTGACATCCAAGTTCAGTAGTGAGGGACGAGGCGTACACCTGTAGTTCCATATATAATAAAGTGTGTTCTTATTTTTCCTGTTTTAGTCCTGGGATGAGTTACTATATACAGTTTAGTCCATTTTATATTTGATTTATTCTTGGCCCAAAAGCTTTATTAGATACAGCAGTGTAGCATAAAATGGGGATGAGAGAAGGGAGGACGTTCAGCAAATTGTCAGTGCCAGGAATTAATCACACAATGCTGAAGTCAGACCCAGAGCCTGGCATACAGTTGCAAGAAAAAGTATGTGAACCCTTTGGGATTACTTCGATTTCTGCATAAATTGGTCATACAATGTGTTCTGATCTTCATCCAAGTCACAACAATAGAAACAGACAGTCTGCTTAGGCTAATACTGCACAAACATGATGTGTTTTCATGTTTTTATTGAACACAACATGCAAACATTCACAGGGCAGGGTGGAAAAAGTATGTGAACCTTTGGGTTTAATAACTTTTTGACCCTCCTTTGGCAGGAATAACCTCAACCAAATATTTCCTGTAGTTGCAGATCAGACCTGGAGGAATTTTGGACCATTCCTCTTTGCAAAACTCTTTCAGTTCAGCTGTTTGTCTGGTTTGAATCGCTCTCTTGAGGTCATGCCAGAGCATCTCAATTGGATTGAGGTCAGGACTCTGACTGGGCAACTACAGAAGGCGCATTTTCTTCTGTTGAAGCCATTCTGTTGTTGATTTACTTCAATGGTTAGGGTAATTGTCCTGTTGCATCACCCATCCTCTGTTGATCTTCAGTTGACGGACAGATGGTCTTAAGTTTTTGTGCAAAACGTCTTGATAAACTTTGGAAATTAATTTTTCCGTCGATGACAGCAATCCGTTCAGGCCCTGAAGCAGCAAAGCAGCCCCAAACCATGATGCCCCCTCCACCATTTTTCACAGTTGGGATGAGGTTTTGATGTTGGTGTGCTGTGCCTTTTTTTCTCCACACATAGCGTTGTGTTTTACAAACAACTCAATTTTGGTTTCATCTGTCTTCAGAATGTGTTGCCAATAGTGCTGTGGAACATCCAGGTGATCTTTTACCAACTTCAAACGTGCTGCAATGGTTTTTTTGGACAGCAGTGGCTTCCTCCGTGGTGTACTCCCATGAACTCCATTCTTGTTTAATGTTTTCCTTGTAGATTTGTCAAGAAAAATGTTAGCATGTGCCAGACATTTTTTTAAGTCTTTAGCTGACACTCTAGGATTCTTCACCTCATTGAGGATTCTACGCTGTGCTCTTGCAGTCACCTTTACAGGACGACCGCGCCTAGGGAGAGCAGCAACAGTGCATAACTTTGTAGACAGTCTGTCTTACCGTGGACACATGAACATCGGAGATACTTTTGTAACACTTTCCAGCTTCATGCAAGTAAACAATTCTTGATCGTACGTCTTCTGAGAGGTCTTTTGTGCAAGGCATGGTTCAGTTCGCATCAGGCAAGGCTTCTTGAGAAGAACAAACTCAAAACTGGTGTTTTTATAGGACACATCCAATCTCATCACATTGATTGGACTCCAGGTTAGCTGACTCCTGTCTCCAATTAGCTCTTGGAGAAGTCATTAGAATGGGGGTTCACATACTTTTCCCACCCTACACTGTGAATGTTTGCATGTTGTGTTCAATAAAAACATGAAAACACATCATGTTTGTGCAGTATTAGTTTGAGAAGACTGTGTTTTTCTATTGTTGTGACTTAGATGAAGATCAGAACACATTGTATGACAAATGTATGCAGAAATCCAAGTAATTCCAAAGGCTTCACACACTTTTTCTTGCAACTGTATTTCCTGCTGCTTTAACCACTCGGCCACCGGACAGTGCAGTTTAGTCCAATTTTAAATTGCATTTTCAAAGTTGAATCATTCATTGTAGGCCTACTATTGTTGTTGAAAAGTACATTACAAAGCATCATTTTACCTGAGGTTCTTGATCTGACCATCCTTGGTAAGAACCATTTGAATTCTTTCCTTTGGTCCGAGCCAAACTTCAATGTAGAAAAATGGAATGAAAATAGACAATGTCGTGATCTGGAGAAAATTAATGATGGCCCCGCACCCAACGAGTTCAAAAAGTTAAGATTCTCCCAGAGGATATGGAGCAGTAAAATCAGGTCTGCCACCTCCTCTTCCTTCCTCTGTCTCTTCTTCTTCCTGCTCCTCGTCCTTAGCTTCCGCGGCCTCCTCCAGGGTCTCTTCTTTCAAGTAACTCACAGCCCTAACGAGAGAAAAGAGAAACTGCTCCATGTTTGTACTAAACCACGGATTATTCGGGTGTCCTGCAATGCTAAATCTGGACTATTTCTGAACAATTGTGACTTTTTTGGGCAACTATTATGGTTAGTTTCTAAATGTATGTTTAAAAAGAGTGCACATTGTAAATCCAGGAGCATTCATATTTGAGATAAGACTAAAATATGAACTGATAAAAAATGAGGTTCTATCTAGAATGGAAGTGTCAAAAGTGTCTTCAATTTCACTTAGATTTAGCGAGCTAAACATTAACAGCAGAAACAGCGGAAAATAACTTTAAAAAATAGCGCAACTTTGTGGAGCCATGTTTAAGTACCTTGTAAGAGAAGACAGTGACTGATCTGGTGCAGTAAGACAAAGTTTCTTGTTCTGACCCAAGTTGTACAACCAGCAGCATCCTGGGATACATGGACCTTGGGTAAAGTAGGCCAGCGTCGCAGAGCTAATTCGAAATAGCCAGCGCTGTCTTGAGACTGTGCTTGTGTTCTGCATTTGTCAGCGGACTGGACTGAAGATAGTTTAAAAAAATGACATCTCTGACGTTGTTGATGGGTCCATAGGTGCATTATTATCCTCTAGAGTCTAGTTTCTTGTAGTTTCTTTCTTTTGTCAGTTAGAAATCGGGCTTGTGTGCTGCTCGGTGGTCGAGTGGTTAAGGCACAGCACACGTACGTCAGGCTCCAAGTGCAGCCGGCCGCATTGTCGTGAGTTTGAATCCTGACATTTACTGCATGTCCTCCCTTCTCTCTCATCCCCCATTTCACACATACAAGAAATTGGGCTTGTGTGTTTGCTGTGAAGACGAATTGCTTTCTAATTGACTTATGTAAGCGCTTGCTAAAAAATGCTGACTACTGTTTACAGACCAGATGGACTGAAAACTGCTCTAATATTAGTTTGGGATTTGTCCCCATTTGATCAGTGCACAGTTACAGACAAGACCATTGCGATAAACAGTGCCTCCAATGATTGTCAATAATGGGAAACATGTTGCTGTCAAAATGAGGGCTGCATGATTACAGAAACAGACATAACTAATCATCCATTAAGTCTTATTATTGAGAAAACCTACTAACCTTGCTCCTAGACAGACTTAGAACGTGTCACAAAATTGTTCTTTTTAAATACAATGTGTAAATCAAATCACAAAACAATTCATATATTTCTTTTCCCCAAAACATCACTGTCAGCCACAATAAAAGCTATATGACTTCTGTCTTTACAAAGGGAAGAATGCTGCGCTTTTTAAAACCTATTCAGCGAGCTTAGTATTCTTTTCAATCAACAGAATTTGCATCTTCTTTCCAACACAATTATTTTTAGTAGATTTGCCTGAAAGGGAAGCGTTGCATCTGAGCGTCATAAAAACAGCTAAGACAACATTTTTACACATAACACAAGGATTTCAAAAACTGCATGTTTCGACACATGTCAGACTTTGAATTCAAGCCTTTACTTTTTTTATTTTCTACAGAAAATCCTATTACCTTGTGCCAACCGGGGAGAAAAGAGTCTATTGTTGGATTAGAATCTTGTGTAGGTTTAAGGTTTAAGCTCCAGATTGCCCTATGGCGGTTACATTGTCAGCAGGAAAAGGGGAAACCGCTGATGCATTTTGTTTGTATGGGGCTCGGGCTAAGAGGCGGGCGGCCAAGATTGTTGAATTTGGTGTCTTTTGGGTGCTGAAGTGCATTTAGGGTCTGCTTTGCTTGAAATCAAACCATGCACATGAAATGACTGATGAAATAATGTAGGAAAGGGGTTTCAGAGTTTGGCATAAGGAAGTCAAAGCTCTCAAGCTGCTGTGT
Source organism: Chaenogobius annularis (assembly GCA_015082035.1). Classification (NCBI taxonomy): domain Eukaryota; kingdom Metazoa; phylum Chordata; class Actinopteri; order Gobiiformes; family Gobiidae; genus Chaenogobius; species Chaenogobius annularis. The sequence goes on along the minus strand of BJKM01000063.1, from coordinate 2,090,546 downwards.
GTTGCGGCTAATAGTTTGTAACATTCAGCATGTCTTGGTTCTTTTTGGCTTGAATGTATGACCACATGGCTACAGGGCAATTTTACACTCTTGTATGTGAGCAACCCTTTACCACTGGACTGAAACACAGTGCTTTTATTTTCCCTTTGTAATGAATGGAGCATAAGCGCAGGGGTATATAAGGTTTCCTTCAGTTTTAAACAAACAGTCGAGTTTGCCCCATCAATCTAAAAAATACATAAATGGCAAAAACCTGTGTCTCCAGTGACTGTACTGCATTGGCCCCAGCTGCACCGATGGAGGTGTCAAAAATAGATGATGAATTTCCCTATGGATATCAATAAAGTGTAGGGCCTATCTTTAGTAACACGCTACAAGACATGTTCTGATCCATTCCTCCAACCATTATAGAGGCTAAAGTCCTTGTCCATTTTTCTTTCTTTCTTTCTTTTTCTTCCATATCCATACATATTAACATGTAGACTACAAGGATGAAGAGGTCATCTTTGTTAATCACTGAACCTTCTAGTGGCCTGATCCGAGCATATCCTTTTTTATTGAACCATACATCAGCATTAATTAAATCTATCCAGTGAGTTATGGGTGATTAAAGCATGCTTTATTGCAGCAGCTGTGAGTCTTGTAGCATAAAATCTTTTTTGTCTCATAAATGCTCACATAAAAATGTAGATTTATTGATCCTAGACAAACCTAGATAATATTCTTCTCCTAATAACAAAATAAAGAGTCTTTATTTTTGGGTTACGCTTGGATTCCAAACAGAATTAAGCATTCCGCCTTAAGAGTATAGAATTAATTGTGCGTTCTCTTTAGTATTCCTAGAAGATTTTATGTGTTTGTAAATTCACGCTTAAAAGGAACATTATCTATTCTTTGAGGCACTGTACTGGTACTTTGGGACCAAGAATAAGACTAAAACTGTTCTCTGTGACAGCTGAATGAATCTTTTAATAACTCATTTTACATTCAAATTTACAACTTTGTGAATTCTGCTAAAATGCTCATGTCTCTGTCTGAATTGTTTAGCTGGTTGGTTGTTATGCTTGCCAGCCTGAAACGTTTTGGTGTAGATTGTATCCAAAATGATGGAAAGTGTACGATTGTTTGGATAAAGTTAATCAAATCAACTTATGCAACAACGGTTTTCAATTGAGTTGACTTATTTCCTGAAGTACAATCCCAATTCAAGAATCCAGTGCGAGATAGTGTCAGTAAGATTTCTGTTGGTTGCCATCTAGCATGTTCTTTGTGGGTTATACCGTGTGTTCAGCTTGTCTTGATGGATTGAAACAATATGCTGCGAGTGTCTGATTGTAATTGCAGAATAGTTAGTATGCACTGCTCTGGAGGCATTAATAAGTTCTGATAACTAAAGGCGCTGTCATTATTGAGTACGTTGATGACATGTGCGTCATTGACCCATATTAGAGTTATGCTACGTATTTCATCAGCACCACGATGCCTGGATAGATATTGACGGCCCATTAAATATAAGTCAGAAACACTTGCAAACTATGCAAACATGTCTATTTTATCATCTGTTGTGTGTTCTCTGGCTGTTGTAGCCTCTGCATAGAGGTGTAGATGTCACATGATCTTTTCCTGATATGGACACTATTTTGGGGACTTTTTTATAATTGATATAATTCTGTTTGTTTGTTTTTTGTATAGATTTTCATCTCATTTTTCAAAGACCAGGCCACTGCAGTGGGCTGTTTTTGTACAGCCAGCACCTTGCCACTAGTTAGTTTGCATTTGACATTGTTTTGACGTGCCTCCACACCTTTAGTAAAACTTGGAACATTAATATCAAATTGCTTAAAAATGTCAAATTTTACAGTAAAAATTCCTCTTTTTGTTGTTTGGACCAACTTGGACCAACCCGGGCCGTAGTTTGGACATGCCTGTCCTAAATTATATCTCAATTAAAAAACTGTAGTAATTGGGATTAAAACAAATTATAATAACGTAAATTACTGTACAAAACAACACAAAAAGTATAAGAAATAATGAATTCTATCTCAATGGAGTTTTCTTGGCTCCCCACAAAAATATGCAATCATTAAAAATCATAAAGCGTTCATAAAGTTAGTGGTGGATAATCAAAGACAGCACATTAAGGTCTAACACACGATGTAAATACCTCACCGGACATGTCTCTGTTTATTAAGGTGGATGTGAGTCTTTATGCTAATGCTGACCTTAAATAAATTGAACTTTAAATATATTTAAAATGGCACCACAGTTTGAATTCATTTCTATACAAAAACAATCGACTTGTCCTTAATGTGTTGTTTATCAGTTATTTCATCTCTGACTTAAAGCTGCATTGCCCGTTTTTTCTCTTACTAAATACATTTTGTTTTCCGACCCAGAATCTGCATCGTAAGAGCAGAACTTTGTGACAAAAATCAGACCATTGAACACAGCTTCCATCTAATTATAAAACAATCATTTGCAAACTCATGAGAGCTGATTGGCTGTCCTTTGGTTGCCCGCACTGCTTCACTTCTCCTTCTGAAAAAGCTGTTCTAATGCTGTGCTAGTGACAAAATGCATGCATGTAAATACTTCACTCGACAAGATTTACCTTCATTCTCGTTTTTCAGTTACCCCAGTTTTAAGTTTTAATTTACATAACATTTAGACACAAACACCAACGTATCCGCCAAATCCACCCGTATGACCCATTATCAAAACACTTCTTTATGCATAGTTTTGCAACCATTTACATATTCTCAGCTTGTAGCAATGCACAACTTTGCAGAAAGCAGTCAGCTCCCCTCGAGACGTACCTCCAAAGTGACAACTAATCACATGGCGTGTTCGCATTACTGCTAATGAGACCAACAGCCGGAGATTTGTCAGAGTTTAACGAGAAGAGCGATGGTGGGCCTGTCGGCAGATTTCATTCTCAGGCCGCATAAATCCACAGCCACGTTCACACGCAACCTTTAATTAAATTGTTTTACACCCTCCTGCTACGAACTGCTCTTAATGGGGTAACATATTCCCCTCGCACAGTACACATTATGCAGATCATGTGAACGTGCTAAAGGTCGTACACCTTCCACAATATCGACCTGGTGAGATCAGCTTTTCTGCTGCTCCGGAGTGATATAGGATTCACTGAACCAATTAAATCATAAGGTCTAGGTAGGCCATGAAAGCGTTGCATTTTCTTTTCTTTTCAACAGCTTTTTTTTTTCGTTTCCCCAGTGGGTTTTAACATTGATTTATCTAGGTCATTTTAACCCGATGCACCACGTACACCTCGGTATTCTATTACTGACTTATTGACTAGCCCTCATCTGTACCTGTCCAATATCAGTCTGGCCTCTGTGATTCTGCCTCACAAATAACGCAAGCTGCTCCGTCTCGAATCGTTCCTAATCTTATCCATTTTTGTCTCTTTCAAAGAACCAATCTTCAGTTTTGATGAAGGTCCATCTAGTTCATTCAGAATTCATTTTACAATAAAGGAACATGGGGTTCAGAGTTTTATAGTTCTGTTTTTGTATAATACATGGTTTAAAAGAAAATAATAGTTCATAGTTAATGTAAGTTTTTCCCATTTATATATTTTGTGTTGAACGATCGCATAGTGTAGGCCTATAGAACAGGTTAGATTACACATTTCACTATAACGCAGTGAACACAATTATATTTTGGATTTTTGGGGAAAACAAATCTTGGCTGGTTTTCCTGTTTGATAATTTGGTCAAGTTTATAATTGTACTTTCTGGTTGAACATGGGCACCACACGTGACATAGGAAGAAGTAATTCCACAACAATACTGAGAACAAGGGCCAAAGCTTGTATATTTTACTTTCAGTGTATATATATATATGATTTGACAATAAAAACACTTTTTTGTTAAATATGTTCCTTGCTCATAAAATTGTCCGTGCATTTTGGATGGAATTTTGAGTGTGGATAACATAAATGCAGGATTCTTTTTTAGAGTGCTGCTATTCTTCTTGTTTTCAACATTTATCCCAACTTTTCTTCACAAGCTGCTGTAAACTGATGCAAAATATGATAAATATTTACCACAAGAACTATCCCACCAAGCTATGAAGAAAAAAGACCAAAAGCTCATATTTATGCACTTTAAATGGTTTGTTTTTATTTTAGGTCAACAATGTTCTGCCTCACTGTAAGAAACAAAATAGTGAAAAATTAACCCTATAATCCTAATTTTAATAATTATCTGATGGAGGATCTACAACTTGCTTGTCTCCTTGATGTTATTGCTTTGCCTGGAATGTTCCACAGTATTACATTAAACATCTGGAGATTGTTTATGCATTTTTTTGTTTAGTTGATGTATTTAATGACAATGAAACATGTAAATATATTATGATAAACATTTTGTACAAAGGCAGACAGGAGCTGTGTTTGCATTGCCGGCAGTAAGTCAGACCTGTTCCCAGTGTGTGTTGGACTCCGGCAGGGCTGACCTTTGTCAACGGTTCTGTTCATTGTTTTTATAGACAGAATTTCTAGGCGCAGTCAGGGGTCAGAGGGTGTCCGGTTTAGGGACCACAGGATCTCATCTCTGCTGTAAGCCGAAGAAGATGGATGGACAAAGATTTTAACTTTTCTATTCTTTACCTCAGGCTAAAACCATTATTAAAAAAACATTCTTCACACTCTGGGAACCAATTCAAATTAGATTTTCAGTGTATTATTATAGCCACATAATAAGCATCTTAATCCATACCCTTGTTCTTGATTGCAGATTACAAGACAATAAATATTATCTTTTGAGGCGAGGGCTTTTTCTACAATGTAAGCAATTGTTAACTCCCGGACTAATTTGTCAATTTTTTATTTTTTTTGCTTTTTGTTGCAGAGCCAGTGATCAAGAGGGGAGCCACAAAGCCCATCGGAAGTTACAAGGAAAATCAACAGCTACAAGAGATAACAAAGGAGCAGGGTTTCCATCACAGCAGTTCTGTCAAGGCTTCTTTCACTTCAATTATGTCACTTAGCATCAAAATTGGCATCAGTCAACAAAACAATGGAGATGTTTGGGAAATCTGATTTGACAACACACGTAATCTAGTGTTGTAGTTATGGAGACCAAAGCACATCTGTGTCCCTTTCTGTTGGCACAACTGATTTAGTTCTAAAACTGAGATGCAATATTTCAGCAGTTGGCGACGTTTAGGATGTCGCTTGTGACATCATCATGAAGTTTCAATTGTTTCAGGAGGTAAGAAACGGTAACAGTCAATTGCAAAATGCGCACAATTTTTAGTAAATTTAAGTTTGTGGGGAAAATTGAAATTCTCTAATACTATACTATTTTGTTACCAAACCTTTTGCCCAGTGCTGTGTATGCATTGAGAGTATTGAATACTGTATCTCATTACTTCATTAAAAAAAAAAGCATCTAAAAATGTTGTGTTCATATCAGCCTGAAATTATAAGTGACTCAAGCCTTGCTTCAGACAAAAGTGTTGAAAAAAGCCTTTTTTTGTTTAACATTAAAGAACATAAAACAGAAACAAGACACAGAGAGAAAGTGCAACATATTTGACCTATTTTAGTCCTAAACATGCATAGTCATCCCACTTGTTCTAAAGTCTATTCAATTTATACATTTTCCAATTAAGTTCAAATGTTTTCTTATTCTTTTTTATTTCAAATTTCATTTATAATGACGGTCCTGTCCTTGATTGTTCATGCGGTTTGTGTCATAATTTATTTTTTTATGCTGCCACAAGTATACTCCAAAGGTATCCATCTATTATATCCCTGACTGGAGTTTTGAGGCCCAAATGCATAGTTCTGAAGTCAAGTGGTATAGCATTTGGCCATTTTACGACAACATTAGATACTATCACTTTTAACCAAACCAGTCTCATTTGCAGATCTCTTTAAATCACATAAGATGACTTGCTTTGATTGATTATAGAAACTTTAAAATCCTGAACTGCTCCTCAAAGACAAATCCCTTTATACAAATGGTGAGGATCTCATCGGTGCTCTCATCTTTGTCGCTCTGACTGGAGGGGCTTGACTCATTTACAGGTGCCATCAAATCTCTATGAACTAGTTCTGTATGTGTATGTGTGTGCATGTGCGTGTGCGTGAGTGTGTCTGTGTGAATTTTGTCACAAAATGTCATTCCGTCACTGACCCATTACTGTCATGGCCGCCGTTCCCTGCCGATGTGTTGGAATAGTATTAAAAGACAGAGAAACCGACAACCTTTGACCCCGCCACACAATCCCCTCCTCCCTGTGCACCCTCACATTTTTCTTTTGGCTTTATATTTTGTAAAATGTACATAAAGCAATTTGAAATCTTATAGTTTTGTACATGTAATTTTTATGGTGTGTGGATATTTTCCAATAAAAGAAATTGTAAAAATGGATGCGTTTCTAAATGGGTTTAGCTGGTTGTTTGTTTTGTCAATTTCTTATTTTTTAGCTCTATAATCACTTTGTGGTAAACATGTAATTATGCAGGTCAAAGATAGCATCGCTGCAGAAAAGGTCGCCATTGTGTATACAGTGATTGTACACGGCCAGCCTGACAGTAATTACAGGCTTAAACACAAAGATGCATTTGAAACTTTGAAAATGTAGATAATTTGCACAGTGGGACCCTGTCAACATACCATTTCTTTATTGTATATATCAAAACAATGATGTGTATCATTGACTTTTCAAGAAATGCCACAACAAGGAATTAGGCAAACTACAATCCACTGTAATATTCGAAGAGAGCGGTCTGCACTGAACAGTATGACAGCTGGGAAGTAGTAGTAGTAGTAGTAGTAGTAGTAGTAGTAGTAGTAGTAGTAGTAGTAGTAGTAGTAGTAGTAGTAGTAGTAGAAGAACCATTTTTACAATTATGCACAATTATTGACACCATAATCCAACAGCAGTAAAATCCTTTATTCACTTTGCACATGAATTCAAAAGATTTGGATTTTTGAACAGTAAGTGGCAAAAGTTGTTCGAGTGCGATACTGAAAGTTTCTCTTGTGAGAGCTCAAAACACAACCAAAATGTGAAAAAGCTGCAACAGTCTGATAACAAACATAAACAGCAGCCTCTCTGCTTAATATGTAGTTGAACTGCTCGAATATCTAAAATAAGAAAATCAAGTTAACAGTTGCTGAAAACCAGATAAACAGCAGGAACTGCTGGCTACGAGCACATTTATCACTGATACAGACTTTGAGATCGCGCGCAGTTCTTCACACCCTTCTAAACTGTTCCTTGGTCTGTGTGTTGAGGAAATTACTAGTTCTGAGAAACGACTGCAAAATGGAAACTGAGGGAAACAGTGGCTCCACGGATGAACATGAGGCAAAAATCAGCTCCAAAAGTTTTCACATTTAAAGATTAACAAAATAATCTTCACATCCCATACATGCAAGACACATTCTACCAGAAGAGAAGACTTAACCTGGCATTTGCAACTGTCTCTACAGACTCAGTCCAAAGTGACACCATTAACCTGGCTGTTCTGCCACTGCAGCTCGTGTAGTGACCCCATGACTAACTACCGGAAAGCCCTTTTACTGTATGTAGGCAAGAGAAAGTTTTACAGGTAAAATGTCTTCAACTCAAAGTAGTAGCCCATATAACACCCTTTTTGAAACCTATAGAACTTAACTGGATGACCCTGAGTTTGCATCGACATACAGTATGGATGATAATAACATTCTGTTCTCTTTACGCTTCAGAGTATTTCCAGATCTGTTTTCGTGCAGTAGATTCTCCATCACTCATAACAGACACACAACGGTGCAAAAACAAAGTCACTCTATCTTTTTCTTCTTGGAAACAATCAAACATTCTGGATAAAGCTGTTGTTTTTGAAGCACTAACATTGTGACAATGGACTGACCCTTTCGTTTGAACACCATTCATTCCTTTTCACGAAAACAAAATGACTGGTTGATCCCTCTCGATGAAAAGCAGTATCCGTCCCATCAATATTATCCATTCAGAACAGTTTGTGGCTGCACTAACCGCAATAATTGACCAAGTGCGTAATGCTGGAAAAGATATCTCGCCAGAAAAGATATGAAAATCATCCAATTACAGCTCAACATTTATAATTCCAACCAATTAAAATCTCCAGTGAAATCAGCCTTTAAATACACGCTTTGTAGCTATAGATGGTAAGTAATAATGTACTCCACTGCCTGAAAGCTCTCTATGCGATGTGTGGGTTTGTGAAATGTACAATCGCGTGGAATTCTTGTTTCTTTTTGTTACTTCCTGTATCTAACCCAGATCTGTCCTTCTCCTACTATCTCAGCCTATCACTGACTCTTTCCCCATTTCCCGTCAGCCATTTCTGCTCTTTCATACTCAACAACCCTGAGAGCCTCATCATCTTATCTCATTTTTCCCTTTCTTTCCTTCCCTCTCAACTTTAATACCCAATCTGCTCCGTGTTGCTCTCTCTCTCTCGCTCCCTGGCTCGCTTGACGTCACGGCTCGCTTCCGTGCGGTCTCTTCATCTTTTGGTGGAGTTGGAAGGTGGCCAGCTCCAGATCAGCAGTAGTCTTCTTTATAGTCAGGACTGCCACCTGTTAGTGCCGATTCTCCTGTCTGTCTACATATACACACTGAGAGCTCAGAGGATTAAGCCGGGGTATAACTAAAAAGAAAGTCAAATCTATCTAAAGCAAAGAAAAGCTTATAGACTGTATCGCAGGAGTAGAAAGAGTTGAGAGAGTTGGAAATGTAAAGGCTTTTTATAGGGATGTAAATAATGGAGTAGCAAAAAGTCCTTTGGAAAAAATCACCTGAAATGTACAGTATATCACATTATGAAAGCGATCATTTGGGAAAATATAGTTGATGATACATATAATCAAAGTTAGACACAGCCATATAAGTCATTATTAATGTTCTTGGCATTTGAAGAGTCGTATCTAGATTGCATTTATTCATTTAAAGTCCATATGACACGTTGGACTACACTTTGCATTAAAACAAAGGGGATATGATTATATTTCAGATTTAACCAAACATAGTGCTTGTTTTTCTCCAATTGGGCAATTTCGATGACGTTTATAATGGTTATAATATAGATAGAGGTAATTCCACAACTGTTACTTAGCAACCAGATTGTAAACAAAGTCCATTTAAATCACACAATAGTTATGAATTGACGAATAATTACACGAATAATTGGCTTTTTGACGACATAGATGGAGGTTTCTGTTATAGACCTAAGTTCTACTTCCTGTGATTTCAGTTTATTTGTCAAATTGTCTTCACAAACTGCATCTTGACTGATATTTTTTATAGTTGGAAAAACATGAGGCTTTGAAGGTCTCCTCAAAACCAAGCATGTGTTGGGCCCTTCACCAGAATTATACCTTGATATGTGTAAAAATTAAACGGCACAACATGAGGATTGATTGGACGTTCTCAAGGTTTTTGGTCAGGCAGTTCATAAAAAAAATTACTTTCTAACAAAATAGTCACTATCTTTCCTCTGGGTATATCTGAACAATGTTCGGCACTCCCTAAGAGAAGCTCACGATTTTGAGCTCTGCCCACAGCAACTGTTTCTACAACAACGCTGCTGCTGCTGCTGCTGCTTTTATCACTGACTGACAACACACTATGAATGTGCCCAGCTTTAAAAGCCCAATCTTTTTCTGACATTTTTTAGTTTGTGTTTGTTCTGTATATTCAAAAGCTGCATTCAGATAATTTGATTCAAATCTGAATGATTGCTGTCATTCACAGGAGGGCTCTACCCAAACCAGATTAGTGCATAAATTGGAATTATGAGTAGACCAGGGGTTTTTGTGGAATTAATGAAAATGTTAAATTCAAAGAACTAAAATGTTACATTTCAATGTATCTTTAATAGGACCTTCAAGTATTTTTTTTTGCAGAAGGAACCCCAGCTGTCCATCAATGTTAAAATTATGATATGACTTACATATGACACAACACACACACGTTACATATGACACACACGTTACATATGTTACACACACGTTACATATGACACACACACACACAAGTTACATATGACACACACGTTACATATGACACACGTTACATATACACACACACGTTTACATATGACACAACCACGTTACATATGACACACACTTTACATATGACACACACATTACATATGACACTCACACGTAACATATGACACACACGTTACATATGACACACACGTTATATATGACTCACACTTTACACATGACACACACGTTACATATGACACACAAGTTACATATGACTCACACTTTTACATATGACACACACGTTACATATGACACACACATTACATATGACTCACACTTTACACATGACACACACGTTAAATATGACACACGTTACATATGACACACACTTTACATATGACACACAAGTTACATATGACTCACACTTTACATATGACACACACGTTACATATGACACACATGTTACATATGACACAGAGGGACACGTTACATGACACAACACGTTACATGACACACACGTTTACAATTGAACACTGATGTGACTTGGGTCGGTGCACAGTTTGTGCGCACTTTACATATGACACACACGTTACATATGACACACACATTACATATGACTCACACTTTACACATGACACACACGTTACATATGACACACGTTACATATGACACACACGTTACATATGACACACACACATTACATATGACTCACACTTTACACATGACACACACGTTACATATGACACAAAAAAAAACGTTTTTTTTACATATGACACACACTTTACATATGACACACAAGTTACATATGACTCACACTTTACATATGACACACAGTGGGTCGTTACATATGACACACATGACATTACTGTTAAATATGACACACGTTACATGACACACACGTTACATGACACACACGTTACATATGACACACACGTTACATGACACACACGTTACATATGACACACGTTACATGACACACACGTTACATATGACACACTCGTTACATATGACACAACACGTTACATATGACACACGCGTTACATATGACACACGCGTTACATATGACTCACACTTTACACACATGACACACACGTTACATATGACACACGTTACATATGACACACACGTAACATGACACACACGTTACATATGACACACACCGTCTAACATATGACACACACGTTACATATGACACACACGTTACATGTGACAACACACGTTACATGTGACACAAGACGTTACATGACACACGTTACATATGACACACACGTTACATGACATACACGTTACATATGACACACACGTTACATATGACACACACGTTACATATGGCACACACGTTACATTAGACACATGTGCCAGATGACTGGTTGAACGCTCTGATGTACTTGTGAAAACAGAGTACGTTCATATGACACACATGTTACATGTCACACACGTTACATATGACACTCACGTTACATATGACATACACGTTACATATGACACACTTTACATATGACACACATTACATATGACACACACGTAACACATGAAACACACGTTACATATGACACGCAGCCACGTTACATATGACACACACGTTACATATGACCACTACATGTTACATGTCACACGTTACATATGAACCACACGTAAGCATGACACACACGTTACATATGACACACACACGTTTACAATATGACACACACGTTCATGACACATATGTAAGGCGCTTGGAGTTTGAATCCACTTTACATATGACCACACACGTTACATGGACACACACGTTACATTGACACACAACGTTACATAATGACACACATTGTTAACATGAACACAGGTTGTAAGTGTCCGTTACATATGACACATACACGTTTTTACATATGACACACTTTACATATGACACACATTACATATGACACACACGTTACATGACACACACGTTACATATGACACACACGTTACATATGACACACACGTTACATATGACACACTTTACATATGACACACATTACATATGACACACACGTTACATGACACACACTTTACATATGACACACACGTTACATGACACACACGTTACATATGACACACACGTTACATATGACATATGACACACGTTACATATGACATACACGTTACATATGACATACACGTTACATATGGCTCACACATTACATATGACACACACGTTACATATGACACACACGTTACGTATGACTCACACGTTACATATGACATACACGTTACATATGACATACACGTTACACACACTTTTTTCAGCATCCATAAGTCACAGCCTGGTATAGTCCTCATTTGACAGAGGGATTCCTTCCCAACACCAGCTTGGTGTTATTGCTATTACAAAACTGCTTGTACAAAACTGTCTATGTACCGTTTGGTTTCTCCGTTGGGACCACGTAGCGTCGACCAGAGTGATGAATCTGGAAGTCTTTCCGTGCAGTGGATGTGTCGAGTCAATAGTGATAAACCTGTTCTCCTTACACCGGAGCTGAGAGGAGTACAGCTCTGACACTCACTACGTTTACATGAACGCAGGAAAACTGGGGAGCTTTCAAAATGCATGTAAACCCAAACTACTATTGAAACGTTTTCATTCGAATCTCACTGATTCCAATAACACACCTGGAGAAGTCTGTGTGTAGTCCTGTTCCTGCTGCATCTGACCGTGCAGACCGATAAAGACAGAAGCACACTTGGAGAGGCATTCAACGGCTCGAGGTAGGAAAGAGAAAGAGTTTGTACATGTTCTCCCTCATTTTAAATCAGTAGAGATGACAAACTACCGTTCTTCCAATGCGAACCTGCACGTGTTGTTTTGTTTTGAGCCGCTACGTTAAAGTGAAAGTAAAAACGACTAAATCTTCAATGTGTTTGTTTGTGTTGCACAGAGCAAGGCAGTTCCTCATGTCTGAAAATAAAATGCTCAACATGTAAATTACTTGTCGCTTATCTCTGTTTGCCAAAAGTGCGAATGCTAAATTTCTAGACTCCCCTGAACTTCTCTTAGCCCCCGTTTGTACCTAATCGGTTCTTTTAGCTGCATGTAGACTGGGACAAGAGTGCCCTGACAGCCATTTGAGTTTGTTTTTTCACCCGGCCGTAGTTCTCTTCATGTAAACACAGTGAATGAGCTGGGGTTCACCTCTCCGTCGGCTGGAATGTTTATGTCTCAGAGTGAGGTTACCATACCGAGCTACAGTCACAAAGGACAACAAAGGTTGCAATAAAGCTCTCCCAAAACGCAAATGATTTTTCAATATGTTGGCTCTTTAGTTTGGGGAAAAATCCAACGATATTCGTAGCTTGCTCGAGTTCTTGGTAGAAAATAATAATGGACTCCAAACTTGTTTGCTGCTGGGCTGTGAAATGTTTTGCCAGGTTAATATTCACGTGCATTATTCAGTCCAAGGTCCTTCGCAATTTGACACGATACACGTGACATGCAAAATTATCAGGATAATATCTGGAGATGGCAATCGTTATATTGCTACAAGATTGTATATCTTGTAAAGAAACAACTCATTTTTACAACAGTATAAGTTTGTTAAACCACCACCTGCACAAGCTGTTCCACAAATTCAGTTATTATTACTACTGAAACAGTGAGGACGTCTACTGCATTTCATTACCAAGATTTCTTTCTTTAAATAAGTAACACAACTGTAGTGCTGCCACCGCTTAGTTTTGTAAAATATCATGAAATACTATTAAAAAAAATCCATACATAAGTCTGCAATATTCATACCACACCAAATGTTGTATCCTGATATGCCAAATATTTTTGCATGCCCCAAAACTTAACAAAGATTTTGATTAACATTTGCTTTGCTTTGAATATTTATGCTGATCTATTTGACTTTGTCTGTCAAAGAGGACACTGATAAACCATGCACAAAACCAAACCGGCTTCCTAGTGGTGCTCTCTGTGGCACGCCTTAAATTAAAGCAAGTATTTGACAGTGTTTCTAATGCATGACAGGGGAATGGAAAGAGCAGATCTCTGCAGCTGTGCAGAATATGGCACCTGGGGTCTAATTTCAGAGAATCATCCCAATATTAAATTTTGATTCATACTTCTCCTCTCGAGCTAGTGTCACACCAAGGAATGCTATTTTAATGAAAGCAAATCAACATCAGTGAGTGGAGAGGACCACCATGAGCCCCTGACAAGTGAGTATTGTTATTATCATGAATATATTTTTTTCAGTCAGTTTTGGATTCAGATTTATTGAAAGTGCCTATGTTGAACAAGATTATTATATTCCAGATTTTGCCGAAAGTGTTACAAACTTTATGACAATGGTCATTTTTGGAGTTTATAATTTTACTTCCTGATTGAAAATGATTATGTCAAACTAGGACATTTCATAACTGGTACCCATCAACAGCAAACAAGGTGGGCCAAAACTCTCCGCTAGTGTACAAACTTTATTACTTGAAAAATTAAAAAATATATGAAAACAATTTATTTTGATGAATTTACGTTTAAAAGGTTGCATTTGTTTCTCATGGAGTCTCCCTAGTGTGATGTCATCAATATGTTTTTGTTATTTTTCCAAACATATATATGTCGGTGTAATCCCTCATTCGTCCAGGAGTGTTTCATTGTAGAAAAAGATTCAGTTGATATAAATCCAGATTATATTATATATATATATATATATATATATATATATATATATATATATATATATATATATATATATATATATATATATATTCATATACACACACACACACACACACACACACACACACACACACACATACATCCCAATACAAAAACTAGAAATGATGAATTCATTCTTGTGGATGGGTCACTTGGCATTATTTAGCTGTTTTAAATTCATAAAAAAAAAAAAAAAAAGCATTCTTTTTTCTTTTTTAAGGGGGCTTTATTAGACAGCTGGCTGTGCTCCTCCTTCACTGAACAACTTTGTGGACTTTAGGTCTAGGGAGGGCAAAGGGACCAGAGGAGCCATAAGGGAAGACTGCATCATTCCTCACCGAAGAACTGTCTTTGGTCAGGCCCTCTTCTCCGCCAGCACTTCCCGGTGGAACACGTACCGGAGGCCATAAAAAGATGCTAAAAAGTGACTTGTAGAAACACAGATTTATGAGCACTTGTTGTATTTAAATGTATTTGTCTTTTTTATTGTATGCTTGATGTCTGATTGTCTGATGTGTAATTTTTAAGTACTTTCACTTTTAGGATGACATCTGGCAAAGGGACCCACCGATGCTAATTCAGGCACATTTACATTGTTAGATGTTGATTCATGTACAAATGTCCCTTTTCAAATAAATAAATACCGGGGATGAGAGCGTTGTAGTTGAACTCACTACGGCCAGCCACACATGGAGCCTGGCATGTGTACTGCCACCTTTACCACTCCACCACCGCGGATCTGACCTGAAAAAAATCAGTTTAATGCGATTCTAATGAAGATACAAAAGCAATAAAATATCATCCCATTAGAATTACAAGGTTGTATTTGACATTAGAGTTTGGTGCAATTTTGACAATTGTATTAGCAAAACCAGTTCAGCATTTCAAATTAGACGGTGTAATCCCTCATTCGTCTAGGAGTGTTCCATTGTAGAAAAAAGATTCCGTTGTAGTCATCTGGACTCTGTTTTAGAAAGCCACTTCACAAGAGGCTTTATCAGCACAGAAGACACACGAATTCAGGACCCCAGAGCGCTGTGCATCTTCATCTTGAAGCCACAAACCACTCTATCGAAGACAGTGAGGTGGAGATTCTGAGCAGGGAGAAAATATGGTTTGAAAGAGGAGTTAAGGAGGCAATCTTTGTTAAAAAAGAGAATCCTTCATTAAATCGGAATGGAGGTTTAAGATTCAACCTTCCAGTTGTTTATAATGGTCTGCTGAAACCCTGGAGACGCCCTGGGCATTCGGATGGTAAATAGGCACTCAAGGTGAGGCAGGGAACAATAGAACTATAGGCCCATCCCAGTTTCAATGGGCCATTAGCAGGAGGTCCCCCGCCTGTGGGCAGGGCTCTCACAGAGTAGGATATAAACAAGAGTTCTCAGACTTGTTTCTCTGATTGAGAATGACTCTTGGATGAGAGTTGAAACGTTTTGTTTTTTCTAAAACAGTCCAGATTCCAGATGACTACAACTGAATCTTTTTCTACAACTACATTTCAAATTAGACTTTTAAATGAACAGCGTTTGCTCTACAATGGTTGTTTGATTCAAATGCATTTGAGAACATAAGCGCTTGTGTTTTTTTATTTTTTACATATTTTTTTTTTTAATTATAAGGATCTAGTTGCAATTTATTTTTCTGTACAACTGGTCAAAACTTTAAATCTAAACATCTCAGAACTACCCTGAACACAGATAGAATCATATGACATAAGAGCCAATATCTATAGACAAGCAGACGGCCCCACCAGAAGTGCACCTTTAAAAGTTAACCTTAACAAAGACTATAAATAAATGAAGCTACTTCATGCAGGTCATTATTCTATTCTAATAAGCCAATCACGTATGCAGCACAGTCCATTAATCAAGGCAAATATTTATGGTACTCTTCTTCGCCAAGGTCTTAATGTGCAAAATGTCTTCTGCTGGAGAAGTTACAGTAAGCCACTTTAAGGGAAAAATTATGTGGGCATTAGTATGGAAATGTATGCATCAAGGTGCACCAAATTTAATCAGAGCCCTCTTATCTGCAGGGCCGGCGCATGCACTTACATACTGAATTCTTGTCATGCAGACCTCCAGTGAGAGTTTTAACAGAATTAGGACACGCTAGACAGACACTGACAGACTGAAAGACAGGCATACTCCATAAAAACAAAAATGTATAAAAGGAAGCAAAGGTTTTTCACACTGTCCTTGGCTGTTCTCGGAGTGAATAGACTCAGGTAAGAATCAATATTTACTTTCACATTCCTGTTCAAACATCTTTTGAGGATGGAATGTATTGAATTGAAAAAGATTGTTGGTTTAAAATAGAAAAACATGCACTGCTTTATTGTTTGTGCAGTAACTTCTCGGAACAACTACAGACTTTTGTAAGTGGTCTCAGCATATATTGATTTTTTTACGCTATGTATTTGTGGTGGAAGAAGTACTCATTTTTGTTAGTAAAAGTATTGAATTATCTGTCTTTGTGTGTTTTTGTGTTTTTCTTCTAATAAGACCAGATGACACTTCTGATGAAGGCAGAAGTCCTGCTGCCGAAACATGTCAGGTGAATGATGATGATTATGCATCATCTGTTTTATGAGAAGTCTTGTAAGGAAAAAAAACATGTTGTTGCAAAAGACCCGTTCTCAAAAAGTGTAAAGAAAAATATTTTTGGTCAGACAGGAGTGTTTTGTTTACCCGCTTTACATGTTTCAGCTAGTTTCCAGTAGCCTTCAATCAATCACTGGATTTAATGTATTTATTTAATGAACATCTATATTGAACAAATATAAATAAGCCGCATTATAACTGCAAAGCCAATTTACATCCACAGTCCGTAGGCAGGTAACAAAACAATACAGCGTACAAATAGAAGATGAGTACAACACAAGGAAATGTTAACAATTCAAATGTTTGACTAGTGACCACATAACTGGTTTGATTTTAGCCACAGTTTGAGTTGAGTTTTAAAGCTAAGTAATGTGGGGCCGTCTCTATTTCAAGAGGAAGACCTTATTGGCCCTCACAGAGAGAGCATTTTGTCCAAAGTCTGTTCTTTGCCTCTCACAATCTCCTCTGGACAGGTCCTGGCCCTGACGGATGGTGTTGCGGTGTGTCTTTTAGGCTGTTTACATGGCGAAGCTTACACCCCTACTGCCTGATGTCTTCTCCAGGACTGCATCCCGTATGTAATACGGTGTAGGCTCCATCATCTCGAATGATGACCCTGGCTCGGTTCCAGTCCATGAAGTGGTCTTGTCTCCTGCCGTGGTCGGATATGCCTGATTCTATGTTTTCCTGTTTTGCTTTTTCTTTTACTGCTCTTTATATTTAAAAACAGAGGCAATTTTTAAAGGATTCTTGCTCTTTTCGGGGGGTTTTTGGGGGGTTTTTTGGAGCGAAAACCCCTCAGTGAAACCAGCTCACACATCATCTGTTCACACTGAAGAGAGTTACAGGCTGGAGCAGCATAACAAAAGGCTTGCTTCCCCCAATCAGTCTGTACACGAGGGACATACAGGCCATAAATGTCACGTGAGCACAGGGCATGGTGACCTTTAGCTCTCCACACAACGGTGCACAGACATGTCGGCGCACAACCACAAAAAGTCTTATCTAATCATCCAGTGCCACTCAGCCTGGCAGATCACATTGATGGTGAGTCTAGCACAACCTGTTCCAACTCTTAATACACAAAGATACAACGTATTTAGGGATTGAAGGCACATTAGTCTACTTTTGACTGCATTATTTCAGTCAAAAAGCACGACAATCGTAGTTCTTTATGAAATGTGTCTTTGGGTATGTTTGAATAACCCTGTACATATGGCTGTCTCTCTCACCAGAGCAAAAATGCCTGCATGCTTTCACTAAGATGCAGCTCGCTCACTCACTTTGCGGGTTGCAGATATTGATTTCAGCCTCATTTAACACACAGTTGTGTATGCTATGTTGTCTTTTTTGTATATTAGTGTAGTTGTTTCCAGTTGTAAATATTTAGCTTAAGTAGCCCTCAAAAGGTTGTAGTATTTAGTATTTTTTCATAGGGACAAGTATGTATGTTAAACATGTAACACACAACAACATTTATAGCCACTATTAATTTGCAATGGCAAGAAGGGCTTTTTTAAAGATTTACATATATTTTACATTTCACTAGCAAGGACCACTCCACAACAATGGAATATGAGAGAATTGACATTGAGAGTTGGCTGGGTAGAGGCTCAGGACCGGGGGCTCCTTCTCGGGTAATCAGCCCAGCCGATTCCGAACCCCCCCCCCTCCTTAGACAGTGATGTGTTAAGGTGAAGATGATAGAGACATGGGGTGGGAGGGTGGGGTCGAGAGAGCAGAGACAACAAGAGATGCTGGGATAGGCCTGTATAAATAGGGCTTCTGGGTAATTAGAGGTGTGGTTAAAGAGTGGAGGGGTGGTTGCTGGAGGAGTAGGAGGTTGAGGCGTGGTCCACCTCCCAAACCTCAGTCAATGATTAACAATCATCAACTTCATTTATATTTACAGTATACAAAGGCAAAGGCAGATAAAATCCCACTCATTACAATTAGACGCACAGAGATATTGTACTGCGCTAAAAACTCAACTTGTCTTTCCCCCCAAACCGGTCAGACCAATTTCACATGCGAGAGAGTCAATGGATTCAGACAGGCGAGTGCAACAACTCCTGTAAATGGAGAGTTCACAGATTCAGAATGGGTAGAGAATTTCCGTATGACACGTCATTGGTAAAACTGTGTGGCATGATGTGGGACGTTCTCAGCCCTGAACCTGTGACCGTGCAATCCCACTCCACTCCACGCTAACCAGTTTTGGGGTCCACACGTCATCTGTTCAGGAGTTCATGCTTGTTTCAGCCATGGCATGCTGTCCTCGGTAATACACCAGGGGAGCTCCGAGTATGCGCAGCGACGTTTGTCCAGCTGCAGTCCGATGGATCGTTTACAAGAGGTCGGGACCATTTGCGTCTGGCGGTTTTGGGGGAATCCACCCATAGCACCTCAATCGATGTGCATTTTGGACAATCGATTTGAATAGGACTAAGCAACTTCTTATAAAAACTAGTGTCAATTCAATTCAATGTATTTATGTTGCACCCGAAATCATAACAGCAGTTGCCTCAAAGGGCATCACAAAGGGTCTGAGTACCCGTCTGACTTGTAAAAGCTGCTAAAGTTCACGTTTAAAACCAGGCCCATTCTCAGCTCAGGACCCAAGGAGTTCCAGAGTTTAACGCCCTGGACAGAGAAAGTGGACTGCATGTCCGCAGGATGTTTTTCTCAGCTGTACTTTTCCCAGTAAACTACTGCACGTATAACAAGGTTTTGTCAAGTGTGCATTGAATCATCTATGCCTGAATGATATGCATAAATCATTATCACAGCGCAAAGACCCATGGTAAAAAACGTATGTGTGATCAATCAAAAGAGAGATTCACAGGAAAGTGTTATGGTTGATATTGCAGAAGATTTCTCATTAACACGCCATGTAACTCTTCCAAGTTTTCAAACTTGTCTACTGCCATAAGTTATGACTAAATACAACAGCTGGTTTACATATGGAATTACAACATTTTCTTATGTTTGACTGAGCTGTGAGCAGGAAAATAACAAAATTGAACTAAAATATTATCAATACTCTCTAAGCGCTTTGAGTGCTTTAAAGGTGGAAAAGCACTTTATAAATACACTGTAATAATAATAATAACAATATTCAAGACCAGTTCAACATTTGTGTATTTTCTTTGCATTATCACAAGAAGTGATTTTCCATCTATTGCCGTTTTCCCTCACAAAAATGCACTCACTCATACACCAGAATATATTAGCACTGGAGGTAAGGGCGGGCGAGTGTCTTGCCCAAGAACACAAGAGTATACACGGGTCCGAACTGGCGTTGAACAGCCAACTTGATTGCTGGAGAACACTCATATCGACATGGTAGAAATTGACCACATTGTCTATTTCTTGTTTGCTATAAACAGCTTTAATTATGAAAAATTGCACCTTATTCATTTTCTATTTAATCTAGTGCCGACAACCATCATATGTTGTTCTAATGAGGCAAGTTCACAGAGAGGGGTCACCAAAAAGCTTCAGGTTGGATGCACACCACCAGATCCCATCAAGTTTAAGTCCAGCTAATTAAACACAAAGTCACCATCCTATTTTCCCCTCTTTCTTAAAGTTGTCCACATGAAATAACTGCTGTTAGAGGAAGCCACAAAGGAAAAACACTGAGATGGCTGCTACAGTGTTTTTTTAACGGTAATGTTCATGCAGAGAAGAGCCTAATTGGGTCGATGTTTTGTCAAGGAAAGTTAAATTTGTCCGCACTTGGCAGAAAGTCGACTTGTCACGGGTTTAAGTAAGCGAAGGAACAGTGTGTTGACTGGTCTGATCAGTGACACATGGCGACCCCGTCACATTACTGTGCATAACTGATACTTTTCAGATCACCATTAACACATGTTCACTAGGGGCAGCACATAAAGGCCCTATCGTTAACTTTGACCGCTGAAATTAGATTTGGAATTCTTTGATCAAATGACTATCTTGCAAATCACTGTGGGATTCTTCACTGAGAAATGATCAAACTTCATCCATCGGATTATTATATATGGAACTTTTAGTTTGGTGATTTTTTATAAATAAATACCTAATTCACAATTTTGCAAAATGAGAGGTAGCACCATGTAACGTGGAAAGTACCCGCACAATTCCATGACAACCGGAAGTGAAAACCTACATTGGAACATTCTCCATGGAAATAGATATGTTTTATGCCATACTGTGGAATATTACTGCTAAAGAAACATTTCTTGGCCTGGAGGCGGCTCCTCCAGGCCAAGAATCAGGTTTCTGACATTAAGGACACAGGTTTACATTTTTGTGTGAATAAAAACATGACTTTTTAATGTATTTATTTATTTTTAGACATGTTCTTATTTTTAAGAACAATATAAACCATATTTTTGGTCTATTTTTTGTCCAAAATATTTAGGCTTTAAATTTTAATATCTCACTCCCGTAACCCACTTATTCTGACTCCGGGCTCACACCACATGCAGTCCAGCTGCAGTGCAATGACCACAGTCTTTCTGGAGTATTAAAAGTGCAAGAGGAGCTCAGACCACACACCGCGCAGTGCAGTGGTGCCGGCGGTACGGTGTACATTTTAGGACATCCTCATTCTCAGTTGAACAAGAGTCAATTTCATCATCATTCGTTGTTTTTCATTGTCACTCGTAAATGTACACCGTACGGCGGAGGGGCTCCGGTGCTCACCAGACTACCGCAGCCCACCGCAGGTCTTTGAAGAATGAGACAAGGCAAACAGGAAATCATATGAGCGTGGGTTAAATGCATCCGCCATTTTTTCAAAATCAAGCCCATCTATTCACTCTATTACCTTAGTACCGCCACACATGTCCATTACGTTATAACCGGTGATACGGGGTCACAAAGTGTGTTGCACTGCATCAGCTCTGTTATTCGAGACCATGGACGACGAGAGATAAATCGAAATAAAACTTCCATGCTTACCCATTGTTTGATTTGAAAAAGACCTGACGTCAACACAATTCAAAACCGTGAGTAAATAGTGCTTTGTTTACTAGTTATCGCTAATTACACAGTAAGTTATCGTGTGAACTTGTGGTGTCGCGAGGTCGGCAGTCAGACCCTGTGACAGCATGTGAGTGGCACACTGCAACCAGACCGCTCCGCCACAGCAACAGTCGCTGGACTGTGTGCTGTCTGAGCCCGGCGTAAGGGTTCACAATCTCAAAACAACCACTACGTTTCAGGACAGCAATATTAGAAAGACTCCTCACACATTCTTACATACATAGTTATACAATTCATAATATGCATGTGCAAGTTTTGTAAAACATTATTCAGCTACATACTTTTAATTTTCTCTTTAGACTTTTGTAAAGTCAATATGTGTCTGTATAAATATTGCTGAATTGTCAGAACATATTTATTCTACAATGACAGAAGAATGCTGACATAACTGCTTTTCTTGGTTATGTAATTTGTGTTTGGACTAAATTTGCATTCTTTTTTGTAGTCCTTACTCCTTCAACCATCCAGCTTGGACAAATTGAGAATTGTATCAGAATAGCATGCTAAGTAAAACCTATGCAATCAATAAACAAATCAGTTCCACCTAAAAGGCTGACTATTTGCTGTGGCAGTTTGGAAAATTCCAAGTCAACGCTACTTGATTCAAAAGGTTATTTCAGGAAACCACAAGTGAAGTTATTTGCAGAAATGACACATTGTCGTTTCTAGTTTCCATCAAAAAACAGCATTATCACAAAGATCCAATCAAAGAGACAAGCCAATCAGAGCTGAGATTTTCCACAGCACAAACACAATATTTCACTTTCAGTCTTTCTGTGTGTTCCATTGTCTCTTATCGGCCATCATTTTTCTATCTGCCCTGTCAAATCCAGATATATCCCACTCATACAAACCATTAAAAGATTCTTTAACACCAAGACTGTGTTATATATATATATATATATATATATATATATACGCACAGAATGGTTGTCTGTGCGTCTATGTCTCTGTGTTGGCCCTGCGACGAGTTGGCCACTGTCCAGGGTGTACCCCGCCTAAGGCCCAAAGTCACTGGGATAGGCTCCAGTCACCCGCGACCCCTAACGGGAACAAGCGGTAGAAAATGGATGGATGGAAATGGATATATATATATATATATATATATATATATAATATATATATATAATATATATATATATACTCATACAAACCATTAAAAGATTCTTTAACACCAAGACTGTCATATATATATATATATATATAAAAATATATAAATATATATATATATATATATATATATATATATATATATATATATACACACACATATAAATATAAATAAATAAATATAAATATAACTATAAATATATATATATATATATCCAGTTTAAAAAAGGAGATCAGGATGATCTCTCTGAGTGGAGTCTGCTTGTCGTCACCGTGGGTTGTCTACGTCACCGTGGGTTGTCTACGGATTCTCCGAGTTCTCCAGCTTCTCATGCTCATTACTTACAACATAGCTGATTAGCCTCGAGCTAACTATCAAACATTTCATATCATATTTTGTGTAATCTCTTTATTATTATTATTATTTGAAAGAAACGCACAACATAGTTTAACAGAAAAATATACAAACAAGAAAAAGAGCTCTGTCAGTCTCTCGCCAGAAGATGAGGCGATCAAGGCGTTACAGTACAGTCGACAATCAGTACAGTATGTTCAATAGCATGAAAGCATCTCAGCGTGGGACTGCCGCTTGAATGTAAGCATAGTTTCACTCCACAACTCCATTCCTTCAGGGATTACTGAGCCCTTATCTTTATTATCTAAAATAGAGTTGAAGGGACTATATATATATATATATATATATATATATACACACACACACACACACACACAGCCTTCAAGCCCCCTCTCAGCCTACTGTGGACTCCTTCCGCTTTCTCGCACCACCATCATCCAGGACCTCAAGTGGGAGCTCAACATCAGCTCCCTCATCAAGAAGGCCCAGCAGAGGATGTACTTCCTGCGGCAGCTGAGGAAAGCCAAGCTGCCAGTGCAGATGATGGTGCAGTTCTACACGGCCATCATTGAGTCCATCCTCACCTCCTCCATCACTGTGTGGGTACGCTGGAGCCACAGCCAGGGACAAACAGAGACTACAAGCACATTGTGCGTTCTGCTGAGAAGGTGATCGGCTGCAGACTTCCATCTCTGCAGGACCTGTACGTCTCCAGGGCTCTGGGACGAGCAGGTCGGATCACAGCTGACCCTTCTAACCCTGGTCACTATTTGAGCCACTCCCCTCAGGCAGGAGGCTCCAGACTACAAAAACAGTTTCTTTCCTTCTGCTGTTGGACTCATGAACACTTTAAAAGAATAATTTGATCAACAACCACTCATTGCACTGTTCACTTTCTGCACTGCATCTGTAAATTTAACTGTAAATTGTGTGTATATACTCAAATCTATTTTTATCTATATTTCTTTTAAATTCATGCCTAATTTGATATAACTTGCTTTTATTATTGTTCATTGTTTTATGTTGTACCTTAACACCAGAGCAAGTTCTTAGCCTGTGAATTTTGATCATTGACAATGGCAATAAACCTTTTTCTAAATCTGATTCTGATTCTATTTCTACTCTAGCTCTTAACTGGTGCCAAGTCAGTTCAGCACCAGGAGCAAACTTTTTTGGAGTGGAATACGGCAGAACCAGCTCTACAATGGGCACGGACCCAGAACCGAAAAGGGGTATAAGAGAAATCATCAAGTTCAACATTTGTGAATTTTTCTTTTAGATAATAACCTATTAGGCCAATCATATTTAATACAGATGGGGGCAGCTAAAATAAATATTGTTAAAATGCATATTTTGCTAATACAAGAAGTTAATGTTCTAGTCACTACTAAAAATCATCCGATTAAAGACTTCAATTACAATGTTATCAATAGGGAAGGGGCTCTTGCCCCCATGTGAGAGGATGACGTCCCAACATCATAGGACCCTGGAGATAAAATGGAGCTGGTGCAGGTCAGAAAAGATACCATCACAGATGTTAATTCACAAATGTTGAACCTGAAAAAAATTTAATCTGCATTTCAACAATATTACTTTTAAATATTATTGGCTGATGGGATGTTGTGATGTCATGAGAACCCAATCTATTTTATGGTGGAAAAGTCAGATTGTAGATTTGTTGACCTGGTTTATGGTTCAAATAATTGAAGCTAAATTAGTTTTTCACAAAAGCTTCAGAAAGTGATGCCATTATTCTACTCCGTAGATGTGATTGATATAATTTGAAAGGACTTAATGCCATAAGGTAAATATAACGACTTTGTGAAACCAATTTCTAACAAATAATTATGAGGTTCAACATTTGTGGATCATAAATTTGGGTATTTTTCTTCCCATATCAGTAAATCTCACTTAGAGTTACATAAAACTCTGCTGTCTATCATCCAAACATCCAATTCTACAACGTGAACACAACCTATAGTTGAAGTGGGGAAAGTATGTTTGTTTGAGAAAAGCAGCCTTTTTGAGGAGAGTTTGTGTCACTACAATGCCTAAAACGATCTTCGATAATTTGATATTTAGAGCAGAGATGAACAAGGCATGTTTCTGGCAATACATTTACATTTACCTAAAGTAACAATTAAATGAACTTTTAATTACAGAAGGAGGAATTGACTCTGTATTCTAAACATTTAACAATAATAGAAAACCAATTCAAAGGATTATGAACATAATTTAGTTCTTGCAACTAAATTAAAATATAATTGCGGTCACTAATGAGCATACAATCAAGAAAAAACGAAGGCAAAGTTACAGCTAGTCTTGAAAATATACTTTGATTAATACTTGGACATGTGAAACGCAATGATCCACACAGAGGTTGCGGTTATTGAAGTAATGTCTTTCAAAATGAATTCTGTTGTGTCTCTCAAACCTTTTAGCACAACTTGTTTATAAAAAGCCACACAAGAAGCTTCACCTATTTGATAAACACATTTCACAATTACTCATAATCACATTAATCTCCCAAATATCGTGTTAGCGTTGTTGTTTTTGCCAGCAGTTCAAAACTCCTGCATGTCGTTCCATTCATTATGCATTTACCGTAATGTGAAGTATTACATTTGACTGCTGTCGGGGACATCTTAATTTGCAGAGCTGCATGAATAATTCCATTGATAAGCAGCACCTTTTCACCATTATTCCCATCAGCAATGCCTTTTAGAGATAGTGCAGATTTTTGCCCATTAGCGTCGGCCTTGATTTTCCGGCCTGTTCTGCTGCGCTCTGTGCCAAACAAACATGTGAGCTCGACAACGCACACACATGACCAGAAGCCAGAGCCCGAGTGTCCCTGATTACATGCTGCTGCTGCTGTGTTTAACCAGCGCTTATCAGCTTTTATTGAATGAATTTAAACATACATCGACAGACAGGGCTCAAGTATCTAATAAATGTAACCATTTGCAGAGAATAGAGACATTTATAGAGCTCATTCAGCTGTAGTTACTTTGGAGTATATACCATGGTAGTGTAGTATTTCTACTAGTCCAATTACTGCATTGTTATTCATGTCCTCCCACTTATGAAAGAGGGTGAGTTTTCAAACATGGCACACAGCATGAGAGTGTGGGTACGTTTATTTATCATATTTTAGTTATGTGGGGCACCAGCCATTTTAGAAATTAATAAGTCTTGAATCAAATGTAAAAAAAAATAGGCCCGTTCATGCTCCGCTCTCTAACATGAGCTTTTAGAACCAGAGCGGAAAGCAGCTTCTTTTAGAGGTCTGCGCATGCGCTCTAAGGACCACACAGCCTCAAACCCATGGATCTATTCTTAAGCTGAATAAACCTGTGTGAGAATCAAGGATGTTTGCAGGTTTTGCCCTAACTGAGCATGTGCAGAGGAGAAATGAAACAACAGCAGTGCGTAGAGACCAGTCTTTGTTTGTAGCTTAGACTCTGTTCATGTTTCCAATGATGATATGGTTGTTAGAAATACAGGCAGTCATTTAACAACATAGAGCGCTATTATATGTAATGAAATGGTCGGTGAAGTAGTTGTATTTAATCCATTTAGCATATTGATGAAGTAAGAGAATTAGGATAAGTGTTTGCCCTTCACATGGGAGACCTGGGTTCAAAGCCCACCCACCCATTTTTTTCCTTTGTTTTTTTTCCCTTCACTCTTCTATAGTCCACTAAATATTGATGCACACCCCAGGTCTGCTTGCCCATCCATAAAAGTCACCGCATGCTACTGCAATTTACATCACTCTGATGGGCACAGAATTACTTATGGGGGGAGAGAGAAGATTTAGCTTCCTTGGGTGGTGTCCCCCCTTCTTCTCTGTCCTTTCTCTTGGAGACAGGGATGGAACTGGATTGGGGTTGGCCTGTGCAGTGTATTAACTAAGCCGGCCCGTGGATTTCGGCGCAAATGTTCAGCAAATCAGCGTACATCCCAGTGCACTGAGTCAGCAGCAGCTGTTGGTAACCTTCTAATGAAATGTGTGTTTATCACCATGTTAGACACTTAAAACATCACTTACAAGACACTTACCAATCAATGCAAACAATATTGACAATATTTACATATTATACAGTAAATTCATCATGTGGGATTTTAATAATACAGCATAGTCTTTTAACTAAGTTTTAGCTTTCATCTTGGAGAGAATATGGCTCCTGAGAGTTCATTTTACATCCAGTTTCCAATCGAAAGCAGTTATCACAACTCCCAAAGCAGCAGTGTTTCTGGTTGTTAAATTTTAGATTGCTAGATCCAAATTGGGGGAAGGGATGCCAAACAGTGGTCTGTCTTTTGAGCCTCCTGCTCCAGTCCTGTTAGAGTTCTGAGGTCAGATGCAGGTAGTAGTGCAGTCGTGCTGTTTTCATGGAAGGCTTTATGGAGGACCACATATTGTATTCAGAAGTAGCACTGTACTTGTAAGTAGATTTTTTGAACATAGGCATCTATATTACTCCTTATATTATCATTAACATACATGAAATTATCCTCTTTGTGCGATTATACGTGGTTCATAGTGAACATTAGGGAGAAACTATAAAACCCTTTGTGTTAAAAAAAATAAATGATAATGATAGGCTAATAACAGTGGACACTAAGAGTTTACTGCTTTTTTAGATGAAGAATCACCCAAACAAGTATTGGGAAAATGTATGGACTTTAGGGACAATCAGAAGCACTTCCTGGTTTCATGTGGTATTGTACTAACATTGCAGCTAAGCAGAGACAAGAAGATGATCCAGGTAATTCCACAGCTGTGAACTGAGTTTGGCCAGATTATAGACTCAAATGCAAATTTGATTGTGACCCCAGCTTTTCTGCCAACTCAGAAACGACTCACCTGGCATAGCTGAGACTTTTAGATGAAGTCGTTTTCTGCTCAAATTAATAAAACAAGGTGGAAAAGGGTGACAATTTTGGTTTTGGTCTGTTAAATAGAACTTAAAATATTTATATTTGCAACCGATAGTACTGACTTAAAACAAGGAAATTACAAGTTAAAATGGGGAAAAAAATAAATAAATTGAATTTAACTGACTTACTTATCGTGCAGTATGGACATTCTTGATTTTTCTCAAGCATTGTTGTGTATTTATCAATACCCTGCTGTCCCCAACAGGAACATAGTTCTACTGCACCAATAATGAAGAGCTTGCTTAGTATGAGATTAAACCAGAACAATTAGCATGTGAAACAACAGGTGACGATTTGACACTGGCACCAGTGTGATGGAAGAGAGTGAGATCACACCATAAGTCTGTGAATTCATTAGCAGCTAGATTTATGTACATAAATAGAACTGCACACATTTGTATGCTATTGCTATTGCTATTGCTATTGATGGTAGGAATAGGGCTAAAGTATAGATTTATGAAATGTAAAAGACTGGAGCTTCAAAATGTTTCTACACCATTTTAAAGCATTGTTTTTAGATCATTTGTAGTTATTACCTTTACTCATCACACCCGATATGAAAAACACAAGTCATCAAAAACCTGTATTTGAAAATAAATAAATCCAGCAAAGGCTGAAAGTGTTAGCCATGTCTCACAGTGCCACAACCTTGGAATTACTAAACGTCTTTATGTGAACTGCAGGGGTTAGCCTTATGATTAAAAAGTCTGTGGATTCTCTCATTGGTCCAGGAACTTTTCCTACATATGATTAAAAAGTATAATTCTGGTGTGATTTAGATTGTATTTAATATGATTGGTTGCTCACATTACAGACATCTGGACCTCAAACCATGGCTGAAGCATGGAAACGCACTCCGCCATTGAACATAACCGTGAACCAGTCAGGGTACCAGAGCCATTCAAAACGTACCTATGGTTCCAGTGTTAAGCCCAAGAACCGCTCCTGCTCTGTGAGGTCCAACCCACCGACAGTTCTCTCTTACAAAGTAGTGCGTTGTGAAGTCTCCACATCACAGCAATGTCAGAAACACAGACGAGTTAGCTAAGAATGACAATAAAGAGCACAAATACAAAAAGTGTATGAAATCAAAGGAAGTGCAATGTATTTTATTTGACGAAGTTTGGGACAAATTGCTGGAGAGGTTAAGTGGTTGTTAGAAAGATAGAAGAGAGAGTGGAGAAGCAGCCAGGCAGAAGAACATAACTCATTTATTTAGCCTTGACTTCAAGGGCACATGCACAGGCTCTACTGGAGAAGACAATGAAAAATAAGTTCTGACGATTAGGCAGCTATTCAGAAACTCACTCTAAACTTACAAACAAGCAAATATACAGCCCATGATAATGAACTCAACAAGTGCATAATGTTGGCAAATTGAGTTGAGGGTTTCTGGCAATCTCGAAACCGGCTTCCAATTAGTTCTGCAGAGATATGGTTAAAAGTATTCGGTTGAGGCGGCAAAAATATGAATAATGACTTGGCTTTGGAAGAAAGCACATTACAGATAGAGAAGAGAAATAGAATCTGAGCTTGCCTCAGAATTTGTCATGCACAAAAGAAAATAGAAGCATACAAAGGAGGCTATGCTGAAAATGTAAATCTGACTAAAACAACTACTGAAAAAGATCAGTCTCTAATAAAGATGTGCTTAAGGTAATTTTGTCCATTCTTAACAAAATAGTCACATTTTAAAAAGGGAAAAAGCATATCCAAATATCCTAAGTATGGAAGTAATTATGGCTTTGCTATCAGAATGACAAATAGACAAACAAACTACTGCCATTAAAGTCACTTTTGGAGGGTCTGCCACCTGCTTCGATGCTTTTGCTTCACCTGGAATGTTCCACAGTATATCATTAAACTTAAACAGGTGATGCCACCTGGCCAAGTTACAGAACAGATCTGTGGAGATGGGAGTCCACACAGTAGCAATGCATGTTTTTCAAGGTATTTCTAATCAAATCAATCAAAATCACAGGATATTGTTAAGAACTTTGTCTGCAGAGTGAGCAAAAGCATATTCATCGTAATACATAATAAATAAACAACAACAATGAAAATCCACAAGGCAAGCACAAAACAGACTATAG
The DNA here is from genome assembly GCA_015082035.1 of Chaenogobius annularis. NCBI lineage: Eukaryota > Metazoa > Chordata > Actinopteri > Gobiiformes > Gobiidae > Chaenogobius > Chaenogobius annularis. The sequence continues at coordinate 2,059,725 of BJKM01000063.1, read as the reverse complement.
TCCGTCTTTTAGCAGGCGGATTGAGATGTGGAAGAAGCTGGATGTGGTCCTGAGTGAGAAGGACATAAACCTGCGCCCTAACCAATACACCCTCCATAGCGTGAGGGCAGAGTGTGTGTGTGTGTCTGCGGCGCTGTGCCCCTTTAGCGGTGCCCCTTTTACTCAGGACTCTGTTATTGTAGACGCTAGTGTGACTCCAGCATCTGTCCTATACATTTGCTGCTCATTTTGATTATTATAGCGAGAGTATTGCAATGGCTGAGACTGAGTGAACCAAAATACCAACTGTGTAGCTAAAAACACCTATAATTAAATAAATGCATTGATGTCATACTGTGGAACATTCCAACCAAAATATGTTATTCCAATTGAGACAAGGATTTAGAAGACCCCATTCAGAAAGGTTACGTAGAACACCTTTAATACACTATAAATTCTACTGTGACGGTTGCCAAATTCATTCATTAAAAATAAACATATACTTTATTCTGAACTTTCTGCAAATACAAGATTAGTTCATTATATAAACTTGTTCATTACGCATCTGCTGTTGTTTCCAAATGCAATGTAATGCGCGGGAACTGTAATAGAGTGAGAATATGACCATATGGTGCGGAGGCCTGTGCCAAGCAGCTGTTGCCTTATTTGCCTGGGCAGCCGTGCATGTATAAATGTGATGGATGGCACAGGTCAAGGGTTCTGTACCCTTCTCCCCCGATGCCTTCAACCCGCCCTTCTGATCATAATATGTTTATAGGTCATCTGGGTAACCACTTTGTACTAACTGTTGAATCTTACTGTTGAGAAGTGCGGCAAAACACTAATCTTTCCAACTAGAATTAAAGTGACAACAAAAATCAAGGCTGGAGTAATGAATCTAAACGTGATTGTGATATAGAATGTCATTGGGACATTTCGTGGTTATGACTGACGGAACTGACTTTGTATTAGTCTGTAAAAGGTGATTTCTACTGCTTTTTGATGCCGGGTTCAGTGTGCAACAACACTGACTCCGACCATTTCAAACCATCTATCTATTTCTGTTTTCTAGGTTCAATCTTCTACATGAAGTCTGTAACAAGATGCCTTTACCCTTCATAAAAAGAACAATGTTTATTTTTATTGTGCAAAGACGTATTATTATAGATGACAGAAAATATAGGATAGCATATTTTTCAATTTAAACATGCAAATCTGCCATAAAAGAGTAGCAAAAATGTACACATTTAGATGCAAATTTGTAAGAAGTCTTTTTTTTCTACTATATTCACTTTATAGATTATATCATTATAGATTAGAATCTTGCCAAATGTGCAACTTTTTTATTTCAGATTTCCTTCATCTGTAAGCAAAATGTATTCCTCTAATGATTCCTTGCAAATATCTGTGGGCCATTTTTGTTTTTCTAGATTTTGAATGCACGCACACTTTTTATTATTATTTTGTGTTTTACTAAGAGCTCCATGACAATTTAATTTTGTCCACTGTGTGATTAATAAAGTTTTATAGCATCCCATTTCATCTTACCTTAGATGACTCCTAAAGCCTATAACAACTATTCTACAAAGGAGTCTACACATCTGCTCAGACTCTACTCCACTAATAAAATTCAACAGCTTTTATGTTCAGCAAAAACTTACACGTGAGACTGAAACATCTGTCACCTCTGCCTTCCTTCTGAACACTGCATTTGTCTCACCTTTTATTTAACAAGACTGTGGCACTGTTGTCCCGAAAACACTTTAATTAAAGGTGCAAAGACTTGTGATATATCCCTGCAACCTTTTTCGGCTTTACCCAATTCTTCAACCTGGTTTTCAACTCCCTGTCCACGCAGCCCTCCTCATTACTCAGTCGCCTCTGCCTCTTGTCTTCGTATTCCGGGGCTCCTGTTTGTGTGTTTACTTTGATAGTATATTGGCTAGTACTGCTTCCCAAACAAAGGGCAAGACTGCTAATAGAAAAGTGGGCTGTTTGAATATTTTGCAACCCAATTTTATGTGTCAGAACATTACAAACCCAGACGAGTGAGTGATGACATATGTGGGCGGTAATAGACAGTAAGTAAACAAGTTGACGCCGCCGCAGCCTCAGGCCCTAAATTGTCCGTGTACCTGCGAGTTTAGTTTGGAAATGGGAAATCCAAAACTGGAAAACTCGTTTCTCGTATTTGTTTGAGGTAATAAAAAAAATTTGGTAAACGACACAGTTCCTGTTTACCGATTTTAAAACAAAAACAAAAATAGGGAAATAACCGTTTTTGTTTTTAAAATCAGAAAACGGAAAATGAGTCATCGTTTAATTTCTGACTGTAAATACATTTATTTGCTATTCTTCTTGGGGAACAACCCTGAAAGCGAGTGCCCAACAAAGCTCTTCTTATCGTGTCACGGAGCCAAAGCGGCTGTGTCTCTGGGGGCCCCGTGGCTTTTGGCGTAAGACAAGAAAAAGACAAAAAACGGGAAACGAATCATTTTCCTATTTTGGATTTCCCATTTCAAACAAGCAGGTACACGGACCCTAAACACACTGCACGCCACAGTGTGAACATGCGTAAGCTCGTAATCCACAGCTACTGTTACTTCAAACTAAATATTACTCAAGTAGAAGTAAAAGTATGGTGTCTGAAAACCGACAATGGTTGTACACTGACTCTGATGCAGGTTACTTGCAGATTTTCACCAACTCTGGTGCACTGCAGTCTGTATTTGATGAACGCTCCGCAGATTCATGTGATTTCACGTGAGAGCACAAGTCTAACGACTTTCCAGACTTGCGCCGGCAGTGCGCCAAGGTCAGTGTAACAGGGCATGCCAATATTAATAACTTTCTAAGTTTTGTGGGACCCACACGAATACCGAACCTCACCTGCACTGGAGTCAGTGTACATCAGGGCTATTCAACTTAAGGCCCGGGGGCCAAATCAGGCCCTCCAAGTGATTTAATCAGGCCCATAACCCATCTTCCAACTATGAAAACAAAAACAAAAATAACTGGTTTAATTCTGAGTTAGCACTAGTTTAGACCTGGTTTGGTCTTGGTTTAGTCCTCGTTTAATTCGGCTTTAGACTCGTTTTGATTCTGGGTCAGTCCTGGGTCAGACCTGGTTGGTACTAGTCTAGTCCTAGTTTAATTCTGGTTCAGTACTGGAAGGGTAATTTAGCAAAGTTTGTTTGTTTGTTTGTTATTTCTGACAAAAATCCAATCCATCAGTATGTAATTGTATTAACTGAAAATGAATGAATTAATTAATTGAAACAGTGTTGGGGATATTTTTATTTAAAATGTTGTTACAGTAGTGGGTTGTGCACCTCCGGCCAAGAATCCTTGGCCCTCCGAAAAATCTGGCCCTCAGGAAAATGAAGTTGAATAGCCCTGGTGTACATCAAGCTTGAGAAGTACAATTTACATCTCCATGGAAACAAGCAGGTGACAGAATGTTACATAGTGCACTTTAAATGTGTCTGCCTCTTCATTCAGAGCAACTTTGATATTTGCTTGCGCCTTGTTTGTGTCAAACATCCAATTTCACCACCTTTTTAAAGCGTATGTGAACTTTTGTCAGAAACTCTGAATCTTCATGACGTTCATGACATGTTATGGGATGTTCTTTTAGGGTTCTCTAGGCCAGGATTTTATTTTTTCAATGATTTTAAAATGTATTTGTTGGCTGTCTACTGCTTTTATTTTGTATCTGCTCTCTGGTCGTGTTTTTCTTTCTTTTTTGTTTTTATATATTCTTCAATTTAAAAAATAAAAACATTTAAATTAAAAAAGAGAAAAAGTTCACAACATTGTCCAAGGATCAAATTGTGAACTACTTACAAATGTACAGGTTTTCTTCACCTTCTTGTTATAGCTAAAATCTTTGTTAGAGCTGTTATAGTTAATGCATTAACTCATCTTTTTCATAGAAAAATAGTATGAATGCATGTGTTTTACCTCTTCAGGTGGTAAACAAATGGCAAAAGTTAATCTGTTGCATCTGGAATTGTTTATTAGAAAAATATCCAACACACAACACAGACTATAGAGCACTAAACCAGGTGTAATGTTTTGCTTGCTCTGTACACTGAGAACTTATCCTATGCAGAATAAATGGAGCCTAACAAAGCATGCAAATGACTCACACGCATAAAATCATGCAGTGATAAACAGAGACATCAAGCGGCTCCTACACATTTATATGTTTACTGCATGGATACACAGGCGGAAAGCCCCCAAAAGCCTGTGCACATGCATCAGGACAGCTGCACTGACACGTCATGTTAAATGCAAAAACAGTTGCCATCAAGATTTACAGAATAATGATCAAGACATACTGAAGACACAGAGCTTCAATCCGACATATTGTACTGAAAAGTATGTGGTGAGGTGCAACTTAAGAGTGTATCTTTTTATCGATTGGTTTTCTGGTTTGATGGTCAGTTAATTGCTAGATGATTGAAGACATTTCACTGCAACAGTTATGATTATTTTGTGGGAAACTGTACATGGTCTGTATTGGATTGAATAGAATGGATAAATTCAAGAAAAGTCTGGAAATATTGTACGGCTTCTGCTGGTTTTAAAAAATTGTTTGTCCAAGGTTCATAGCTCAGCTCCATTCACCACAACTTCGCAACTTTTAAAATAACAAGCAGGAAAAGTATGAACGCTCATTGCCAGTATTAGCACATGAAAAAGTTCACAAAATTAGCCACATCATTACAGATTTCGGCATTACTTTTATTACAGGGGAACTGGCTGCTGCTCTGTTCGGCTCCATCCAGACTTTTTGCAGGGACTTTGCAAAGTGTTCCAAACTCTGATACACTATCAGTGCACTCATTAGTCATTCAGTAGCAGCAATATCACAAAAGTAGAGATAAGCTAAGCCTAATTTCTTAATACATCATGGCAGTTAGCAGGCACTTTGCCACTTCAATAATACTCCAATTCTGCATATTATCGTCCCATCACTGAACCGGCTTAGTGTATAACAAAGTCCTACATTAGCAGGACTCTCTAGTCTAATAGTGTGTTGGCAGTCAGCCACGTTTTAAAAGCACTTGAGTTTGATTTATACAGTTCAATTGGTTTAGTTTTCTTTATAATTCATTATCTGCAGTCTGTAGCAAAGGAAGATAATATGGACTGCATTTTGAGCTTGGATTTAGAAAAACATCTCTCAAGGTGAAACCTGAAAAAAGGTATTGCTTTAAAAATGATTCACGCACACACTATGTGTAGATGTGGTTCATTCTCTTTTAGTATTCCATGTGATGAAGAAATGTGGCATGTTGGTGTGTTTATTGTGCTAGGGCACTGACACAGTTATCAAAGGCACACCTCTTGTCTCGAATGGGCTTTGTGGAGGCGATATGTTGAGAGAGAGCTGCATTTCCCCCAAATCACACACACATCTATCTCTTTACCCAGGTCAGTCCTTGCGGTTTCTCAAGTTGTGCTTCTTGGACCTTCTCAATGCATAATGTTTCTTCTGAAGGGATTTTGCTAGCTCATCGCTACTGGGCCAGTTTCCATCTCCTCGTCTGGGGGCATGCATTGGGCATGCATTATGGGTTCAAAGCTCGTCCTGGGTGCACTTATTGTCCGGCTTTATCTGTGGTGCTTGGGCCGTGTCTCAGATCCTGGGCTCTTGAGAGATCATGCCACACTTCCTCCGTGGCCCTCCCCCCTTCTTCTTCTGCGGCCCAGAGGTGCATATACCTCTGCCGGCTGGTCCAATCATTTACACAATGGCTTCCTCTATTTTCTTTACGTAGTCGCTCCTCAAGCAACTGACACCCAAACAATTAAGACCCTTTCATATTAAACTCAGGTTAAGTGGTCGAATAACATTTACGACTTATCTGAAAACATAAGCTGCAAAAAAAATATTTGTTTTACAATGCCTTTCACTCAACTTCCACAGCTATAAATGACTGGAGAGTAAGCACTTCACACAGCTCTGTAATTATTATGAGTTAAAGGTGAATGACACAGTTAACTGAATGTGTATTTTAGTGAACACACTCTGCAGTAGGAGCTGTGAACGCAGCAATAATTTCCTGGTGCACTTTTTTACAGTTCATTAGCTTTGACCATTTGACCACTATAGTCTCAAAGTCAGAGTTGCACAAATTGTAATAATCAAACCAATTCACCACCTTTTAATGATTAATCTCCCCTTTGACCACAAGTAGGGCAAGATCTGGAAAACATTAGACACACAAGGTTGCAATGATTTAACCAAATGCAAAGTGAACTGAACATACAAAACTGTAGACTATTATTTGCAAACTATAAAATGTTTCTGATAAGACTCCATACTGTGGCTGATTATACAGGCTCATCCTTGTAGCAATGTAAACAAAAAACATATGATTAGCTTGAGGGTCCAACTTGAATAACTCAATGACTGTTTCTTAAGAAATTTGGAATGCTAACTATTACAATTGACTCTACAACAGTGTGAAATCGATCATTAAAAAAAATAAAAAATTGTGTTGCAATGAGGTAGGCCAAAGGTGGAAAGGGTAATATAAAAGTGGCATAAAAGAGACAGAAAATGTTCTCAAAATGGACCTTGGTGAAAGTTTATGAGTAAACCTTGCCCACCTATTGAGTTACCTACTTGAACCTGTCTAATAACTGCCCATTCATACAGAAAATTACAGTGTGTTCTACCTATAGTCAATCAAAAAACCCATATGCATGTACAATTTAATTATAGAGTTTGTAGAGCATATCATTGCAATGTACATGAATGTTTGCTATTAATACATCCTAATACACCTAACAATGAAATTGATATATTGTCAAAAAAAATTGTCTGAGCGTATTAAAGATACTTTGATAGAAATAATAAAATATCACAGTAGTTCTTTAGTAGCAGGTTCTTTACGGTCTGTGGGTGGAACTTAGTAGATACTTCCAGTGGTACTTCTAGTGATAGTAACACTGATGGTGGTTACAGAGGAGTGGAACTTGTACTGATAGTTACTGGGACATATTGTATTACTTATGGTGGTAGTTAGTTGTACTTGTATAGGTCCTTATGGTGGAACGTACACCGGCAATTACAGTGATACTTAAAGTTATACTGATTGGTACTGACAGTGATACCAAAGTTTTAGTGATGATTTTACTGAGATGCTTTCAGTTGTATGCACAGACTTTGATGGTTTGGTCATAACAGGTGATTTCAATGTTCATGTTGATATTATCTGTGACAGAAACGCTAAAGAGCTTCATGCTGTCGTTGAAACTTTCGGTCTTACTCAGCACGTGAGTGGCCCCACCCACAGAAGAGGGCACACTCTAGATCTTCTAATTACAAAGGGGGTTAATATTTCAAACGTCAATGTGGTCGATGTTGCTCTGTCCTGTCTGATCATTTCTGTGTCTTCTTTGACCTGTCTGTTTTCCCCAAACCAACGGCTGGTCCTGCAGTTGTTCGGAGGAGACACATAAATGACAGCACGGGAAAACTGTTTATGGAAATGATTAACTTTGAAAATGTCTCATGTTCTAATGTAAATGATTTGTTGAACTCTGTTACATCTAGTGTTTTGAATGTTCTCGACACACATTGCCCCTATGAAGGCTAAAATTGTTAAAAAATAAGCAGAAGGGCCATAGAGAAATTATGATTCGGTCAGGGCACAGAAAAGGGAGTGCCGCCGGGCCAAACAAAAATGGCGCAAGTCAAAGCTCTAGGTTCAGAAAGAGATTTACAGAGAGAAGTTGTACATGTGCAACCTCATTTTATGTAGAACTAGGGAAGGATATTTTTCTGAAATAATTGGAAGCTGTAGTAACAACTCACGTGTCCTGTTTGTCACAGTAAACAGATTATGCCCCTGACTTGTGGGGTGCCCCAAGGGTCAATCCTGGGACCCTTCAGTTCAACCTCTAGATGCTGCCGTTAGGTCAGTTGATACGCAGCGAGAATGTGTCCTATCACAATTATGCAGAAGACATTCAGATCTATGTTTCACTGACAGTGGATATGGACCAGTGGATTCATTCTGTCACTGCACCCAACAGATCAGTGTGTGGATGCAAAACAACTTTCTCCAGCTGAACTCAGACAAGACTGAAATCCTTGTCTTTAGCCCACAGAAACAAAGAGAAAGTGTTAACAGTCACCTCCAGAGTCTCGCTCTAAAACCTACAAATCAAGTTAGAAATCTGGGGGTAATAATGGACTCAGATTTGAATTTTAACAGCCACGTCAGATCAATAACATCAGCAGCTTTTTACCATCTAAAAAACATAGCCAAAATCAAAAGTATAGTGTCTAAACCAGACTTGGAACAGTCTTCCTGAGGATGTGAGACAGGCCGCCACTCTGGCAATGTTCAAAGCTAAGCTAAAAACTGTTTTGTTTGGCTGTGCATATGACTGAAATGCTTTTCTTTGCATTCTTCTCTTTTATGTCTTGAACTATTTGACAGATAGCCCGAAAATTGCACTTTAAATTAAGATTTTGTGATTTCTGCCATGTCTTTGTGATTTGAATGCATTTTTATGTGAAGCACTTTGAATTGCCTTGTGTACGAATTGTGCTCTTCAAATAAACTTGCCTTGTCTTGCCTTACCTAAAGTGTCATGTATTGGTAGGTAGTTGTAGGGTGATGGTATTTGCAATGGTAATTTTATTATCATTATGATTATTCATTTCTCACACACAGTTAAATCATGAGGTGTGACTTTAGGTGTCATTTTAAGAATCTGCGTGATGTTCGCATTTGTTTTGCAGAAATATGGACTTAAACTTTACAGGAACTTGCTGTTCAACCGTATAGTATATATTTTATGTAATGGGCCGTATTTTTAAGTACTACCAAAATCCCCAATTAGGCCTTACATTTAGACAACTGAATAGCACAGGTCCTTTGTGGCACCTGGTTGAGGGTGTGATAGTCTACCTGATGGCAATTAATACTTTCAAATGAATCATATCAGAATTGGAATTAAAGATGGACAAAATGACTATGATTTAGGCCCAATCTCAATTTAACTCCTCGAACGTGTGTGCGTTCACAAGAGATGAGGGGTCTCTCATTTCTCTTTAGCAGTGAGGGGTAGGGCTAAGGTGAAGGGCTGCACACCCCTTCAAATGACGCAAATTCATATGTAGAAGTATGTTCAGTTGTAGTCATCTGGACTCTTTTATGAAAATAAAACGTTTCAACTCTCATTCAAGAGTCATTCTCAATCTGTGAAACAAGTCTGAGAACTCCGGTTTATATCCTACTCAAAGCCTTGCCGATAGGGCAGGAACATCAAAACCAAATGGGATAGGCCTATTGTTCACTGACTTGGCTCCGTCTTTCCTGAGTACCTTAATTAGCATCAGAATGCTTCAGGCGTCTCCAGGGTTTCAGCAAACCATTATAAACAATCGGAAGGTTGAATCTTAATGCATTGATGTGCTCTGAGAAGGCTTCCAGCTCTTGTTTCTTAATTGTCACAAAAGTGTCATCGGTACCAAAGACTTGGAGCAATGCCTGAAAAGGAGGTCAGTGCCTTCTTCTCAAAATGCTCCATGTACAAGTTGGCCACGATGGGAGAGATGGGCGAGCCCATGGCACAGCCGTGAATCTGGCTGGAAAAATGTCCCCGGAATTGAAAGTATGTGGTGTTAAGGCAGATGTCTAGTAGTTTGCAGATGTGTTCAGGTGTCAGTTTGGTCCTTTCCTGTAAGGTGGTGTCTTCCTGCAGCCTGCAGTCCTAACTTGCTGCTTACTTGCCTCAGAGGTCCGGGATGCATGTGAAAAGGGGCACAACATCATATGAGACAATCAGGTCATCTGGGTCAAATTGGAGATGTTTCACTTTGTCCACAAAGTGTGTGTGTTCTCCACATGATGTTCCGAGTTCCCCACCAATGGTGCCAAGATGTTTGCTAAATGCTTGGCCACATTGTATGTGATGGAATCTGTGCTGCACACAATGGGTCTGAGTGGAACATTCTCTTTGTGAATTTTGGGAAGGCCAATAAATGTATGGAATGGCTTCCCTAGGATAAAGTTTGTAATACAGCAGCCTGTCTATCGCCTCTCTCTTTTTCAAGCTTTTGTAAACAGTCTATCACCTTCTTCTTGTAGCCACTGGTCGGGTCTCTTTTCAACTGTTTTGTATGTGGTCCTGTCCTCGAGGAGGCTGTGGACTTTGGCTTCATAATCAGCTGTATTAAGAATCACAGTGCAGCGCCCCTTGTCTGCTGGAAGAATGTTTATGCTGTGATCTTTTTGTAGTGCTGGAGAGTGGCCTTCGTGCCTTCCTCTCCTCAGATGTGATATTTGAAGGAGGAGGTTTGGCGCTCTTCAGAGTAGCTGTGACGCGTAACCTCAGGTCTGCAGCCTCAGTTTCTGTCATCTTGTTGTTCCTAATGGCTGTTTCTCTGGCTGTGATGTAGTCTTCTGCAGGGATATGCTTAGAAGTAATAGAAAATGGCTCAACGTTTCTATTACTTACCATATACATATATATGATATATGTGTGTGTGGGGGGGTTCATACTTTTGCTTTTTATCTACTTTTAATGGAATAAAGTCTTCTATCATCTGTCAATGCCATGCCATAGTGATTTATTTGCAGAATACAAGTGGCAAGGGTCATTGTCTGCAAACCTTGTACATTCATCCTTGAGAGTGATGTCTGTGGGCAGATGAAATAATGTATGGAAAGGGAGTTCTATCTCAAAGTGAATGCATGGGACCATACACTGCATGCTGTTATAACTTAGTGAAAATGTATATATTATCAAAGGGATTGTGGGATGTGGAGTCTTGACATTCTGCACAGGGTCTGTGTGAATATGACATTCATTTTAATGGGCTGTGACAAATGGTTCTTTCTGTCAGCACTGGAGTGATGTTAACAGTATATCACCTTGTAAGAACTGCAGTAAAAGAGGTCATTGAATTATTTCTCCAACAATTTGCTCCTGTGTTTGAAATTGAAATTTGAAGGGCAGTTTTTGAATTATTCCCAGCCATGTGTTAATACCGGTCATCGAGTCCAAAAGGCCTGTGAAAAGCCCATATACGAGCAAAATAACAAACGCATGGGGCCCATATAGACTTCATTTGAGTTGCCCAGATTAGATTTTATGTGGGCCCCATGTGGGTAGGACCTACATGGAATCCATGGACAAACCTAGTTGGTGCCCATTTAGAAAGCCCACTAAGTAATGTTTCCTTGGGCCTTTTACTTGAGACACAAGGTGGTGAAGAAACGATTTTCTGGTGGAGGGTCTGCCACCTTTTTGTCTCCATGGAGATGTTATTGCTTGACTGCACCTAGAATTCTGTTTATACAGATATGAAAATCCTGCTCGTTAACTTTTTTTTTTTTACTAAACCCAAAATATATATTTAAGAATGTATTAGGTGATTTTGGGGGTTGAGGCTTATTCTAGTTGAGGATGCTTATCTTTACAACATCTGCACACATGTTGACAAGACAAAAGAGCATAATATAAAAATGACAATGACTTATGGTAGCCGTTAAAAATGAATGCTATAATCAATTAGATGAGATAGTGGATAACTGTTATAATTATTACAGGTATTTAAAATCATCCATTATATTAGACCTTATCTTTGGAGCGTCTAGTGGAAGTGAACATGTTTGATGACCGTAACATAATAACTAATTATATTTTAGACCAGTGCTTCTCAAACTGTGGAGTGCCTACTCGTTATAAGGCATCTCATTTAGGGAAGTCCTTTTTTCAGAGCTAGTGTAACAATACTGTGTATTTCAGATCTGGTTCAATCCCAAATTTACACCTTGAATCCCAGTTGTAGAGTTTATATCTACAATTCCAAGTAAAATGGTACTTAGAACTTGAGGTAAAAAGCTCAAGAAGCAATATTATAGATAACACAAAAATCAATGAAACAGAAGACACATTTCTGTTTTATAGGAACAGACAAATAAAGCGATGTCCTTTCTGTCGAAATATATCTATGGTTTATTCAGACGGCACCAACTTTTGACAACCTTTTCGTTGCAAAGTGATGTCATCCACTGTGAAAAATCCCAGCTTTGCTCCGGAGCATATGAGCTGTGTGCAGAGAAGGACGAAAGTGAAGCATTAGCCTGTGTTGTTCCTGTGTGACCAAAGTGCTGTGTGCTCTGACCTGTCAGTAATACGCAGCCTCACTTTGGCAAAAACAAAAACACTGTGGACAACATAGTGTTTTGTCTCTAAATTTGTCTACAAAATGTATAGTAACTGGCTGAGTTAAGGGACACTATGTAACTATGTAAGAGTCAACCACCTGTTTTTCTCCATGTGGATATTATTGCTTTGACTTGAATCTTGCATTTATTCAAATACAAAAGAGAAATATCATCTTGTCCACAGATCTGACCTTTAATTTAGGAATGGAATAACTAAAACCAGGTGTTAGGCAGGATTATTTTGGTCCGTAAACTGGTGTGGATTACTCAAATAATTTAGTATTAGACTGTTTTGTTTTGTAGTTTAGATGTAGTCCTGTTAGGCTTTCAAAAGGACATGACGTTCTACATTATATCGTATATATTGAGTGTATGGTCTTGACAGGAACACACACATGGCATTCAAATTCTGTTGTACTCAGAGCGTGTGTACATGCCCATCAGCAATGTTTTATGTTGCAGAAAATCTAAATCAGACTGCTGTCCTTCTCCATCTGCAAAACAAAACATGAGGAAAACTATGAGGAAGATGAACAGAAAACAGTATTGTGAAATGGATAGTATAGATCAGCGGCTCCAGGCTGAATGTAAACTTTCAGCTTAACAAATGGCCCAAAACTCTCCAAACTCCAAAAGCAAAAAGCTGGCGAAAGTAACTGAGTACTTTTCTGAAGGACATTTGAGCAGGATAAATGATTGGTGAGGATTTACTTTGAGCCCGTAGCTCTCAGTCCATCACCTTGTCCACCTGGAGAGTGTCTGAGTGGCAGAAGTGATGGAGTGGAGGACGGCCACTGACAGCTGTTGGATGGATTGGCAAAAGGCTGAAACCAAAAAAGAAACACACACGGCCATAGCTAACCAAATGCCAGAAATGCTAAACTAGATTTTCAAAAGACATGTACATAAAGGGTTCAGGGTTCAGGGCTCAGGTAGATTTGAGTGAGAAATACCATATCATTACAGAGTGGGAAGTTATAATAAAATGCCCTAAATTAATGAAAAAATACTTCATACCTCATAATTTTTTAGGTGGTCTGAAAACTAAAAATACAAAATGATTTTATGGAACTTGAGATCAGTACAAGCGTTCACATTCCAACATAATGTAAAAAAAAAAAAACGTGCGTGTTGCTCAAATAAAAGAACTGAATGAATCATGGTCCCATTTAGGTGTTTGTTTTGTGTTTTGTTATTTGAAAGGAACGTGTTTGACCGCACAGATCGGTCTTAGTTTAAACAAAGTCAGTCATTTAGTCAGATTGTGCTTTAAACAAAGCTCAGATTAAAGTCGAACTTGCGACAGAGCAGTGTCTCCAGTTAGCTTCACACCACCAGCTGATGTTGCTTCAAAAACCCTCCTCCCCAAACTGATGTCATCTCTCACCCCTATTTCAGCTCTGCAGTGCTCCCTTTAATCTGTTTCCTCTCGACAGCTTCACTCTCGCAGATTGTTGCATCCAGTGATTTTTTTTACGCGGTTCTTCCATACTCTTTCTTATAATAGGCTGTAAATAGTCTAACGTGTGAACGATTTAACGCTTTAGCTGAATGTTATCTTGTACTGTCAGTCCGCTCTTTGTGTTGCTGCCACTTGAATAGGTTGTCGTTTTAAATGAGATCAGGTTTGACTAATAAAATACGTTTGTTTGGGGTTTTTTTTTAATCTATTGCCGCAGCAGAAGTGTATTGCCCAAGGACTCAACAGTACGAGGCATGAATCAGAAGCTGCAATGGTACGTTTTCATAGTATAATGACATTGACAGTTAGACTTGTTATCTACACATGAAACTGAAACAAATAAATGCAAGAAATCTTACTGGCTGCCTACGAACGGCATTTTGTGGCACATCATGCTAAAAAGGAATTCAACCAAACACCATCCCCAGTGCTGCAGTTAACAAGGAAATCACATTCTTCACTTATGGACGGAGTTTTTCTCATTCGTGTAAACTGTGGAGATGAAGGTTGCTCAGTGTCTTGTGCGTCCCAAAGCCCTGTGCTGTAAAGCTGCTGCTCTCCCAACTCAGCAGCCAGATCTATTCAATTACCGCAGCATCTGTTATATCGGCAAGGCCCTCGCGTTGTCTCTCACCCAATTAGTGTTTCTTTTATTAGCCTCCGTTAGGTTTCCACCTCGGATGAGTCTGGCTCTTCACTTTCCATCGGCACCGACCACTTCCACACTTTCGCAGCTGCTTCGTTCGTTTCCTCTCTCCGTTCTTCTGGAGATCACCCGCTCCTTTATCTTGTCATTATGCTCTAACAACAACACCTTTTATCAGATGGGACTTCAAAACAACACACGGCTCACGCTGCGTATACGCTCACATATTAACAACGTGAACACGCCGCACGCTTGTTTCAAACTGAGCTTTTCTCAAGAAATAAGGCACAAACATGGACCTTTTTCTATTGTCACGTCCTGAGTAATTGTGTTTGAAATATCAACAATATAATTTGCAATATGAACAAAAGCATGTAATTGCTATTGTTCATGCTATTGTGCGGATGAATGAAATATTATCAGGTACATTTCTTTCTTTTTGAAGTCACAATGGATGTAACAGAGAGTACATCTTTTTGAAAAGTCATAACTTAGCTGAACTAAATTTAGATATATTTCTGAAACATTATAAAATTAACTTTACATAGATACATTTCAGTGTGTTTTAAAGTTTAAATAGTTGTTTTGGATTTTATATAATCAGTTCATGGTCATAATCATAGGTCTCAGGAAAATGATTCCTTCCTGATTTGAAGATTTAGTGAAAACTTTACCCCAGTCAAAAGATATAATATTCTGATTTTAATTGTGCCTTTGATGGGCCTCTGTACCATGCCAAATCCTTCCAATCAGGAACGATGTCCTATGACTGAAGCCCATGAATAAAATGTCTTTTGTTCCTTTACTTGTTGCCTTGTCACGACATCATGAACTGAATGACTGATTGGTGTTTTGTCAGATTAAACGTGAGTCCATAGCCCTCCCGTGCATCCCCTTGTACCCCTTGTGTGTGGCTGAGTGACATCAGTGATGGAGTATGATGGCCTCTGACAGCTGTTGAATGGATGGACGATTGGACTAAAACTGATAAGGTGTACACTGCATGCAGCTGCCATATGTTTACAGGATTTCTGCACCTAACTATATTAGCATCGATCTAGTCTAGTCCCTTGTGTCCAATTTACCATGTGTCATGATGAATGTGTAAGGGGAAATACAATACTGTAAATAAATACAGGCTACATCTCAGGAAGATGGATACTAATCGTGTTAGCCTGTGGGCCATATTACCCTTCAATTGACATCAGTAAGTGTGTGCACAGTGCCGCCACTTTTAATACAAGGTGAACAAAAAAAAAAACGTTTGTTTTGTGCTGAGAAGGCTCAAATGCAAGTTTTACTATCTCACCTGCCCTTCATCTCAATTTAAAATCTGGACAGTTTAGAATGTTGTGATTATTTTGTGCCCATTACTTCAATAGTAAAGAACTATTGTCTGTACCACTAACTTTCCATGTACAACATGAGCTCCAGATCACATGTGCCCTTTTTGCGTGTACTCCACTTTTTCCTATTCACCCAAAACATGTACAGTTGGCAAAGATCTGAATAAAAGCCTTATACATAAAAAGGTGCATGCATGTTTAGTTAGTTTATGTGAGCCATCATTTGCATCATTTGGCCAATATTTGCTGACCCCGCCTGCCCTCTGTTGAGAAACAAGTGTAACTTCTCTGTATTGCATGGTGTGTGTCCTATTGCACACATCACCTTCTGTTTGATAATCTCATTATTTCCTGTATCATCTTGGCTTTGTTGGCAGATTACCGCTGGAAGAGGATAAGCCTGGATTAACTTTCCTTTTTTAATAAACAGAACAGGTTATTTGGCTCATTCTGTACATTTTCCTCAATTGCCTTACCTTACCTTTAGCCCACTCTTATCTTTTTACTCACCAACTTCTGTCTCATGTACTTCCCAAGAGTTTGTTGCAGCTATAGTATGGCATTCTGCTCAGTCTGTCTTGTTACACAGATAAACACTATTCTAAATAACACGTAGCTCAAAAAAGAAGTCTCAAACCTCACACAAACTAAAACAGAAAGACTACACCAGTGTTCCCTTGGACCCTGCTGGCCAAATAGGGCCTTGGTTAAAATTAATCTAAAACATTAGATGCTAATATTGAAATTAGCTGCATGGTGAGGGCACTTTGGGGGCTGAAGTAATCAAAAAGAGTCTGGTGAAGAGAACAGCACTCCGAGATTATCAATGGATGACATCATGTAGTGGGGCCAAGAGTGTGTGGTGTAAAGTAGAGGCCATGGAATATGGAGAGCTTAGAAATAGGCCTGTATGAGCAGTCATAGCAATTTTAACAATGTTTTATGATACAATCTGAGCCGGATCAATGGCTGAGGTCCCAGTGTAGCTGCCCCGAGCTAATTGTGAGTTCACAAATTCCAGAGAATCCATCGTACTACCCCAACAGAGTAGAAGGATGGTCAAACACTGAGGACAGATGGCCCTATACCAGAACTTACATAGTGCACCATTAAATAAGCCAATTGGGAAGTGCATCATATATTTAAGGAAAAGATGCTTTCCTCTCTATTGGATTAAGCTAAAGGGTGATTTTTGTATCTGCTACGCCCAATCGACATGAAGTATTCCTCTGATTGCTCCGCCTTCTCCCGACCGTTAGCAAGACGTGTTAATCCGTAGAACTCAAAGTGCTACACATAACAATCTGTCTTCTGCCAGATTACTCTTTTTAACAGCGTAGTTTCCAAGATATATTAATATCATAATAATAATAATAAAAATGTCGCTCTTTCCTCTTTTTTACACCCACATTTTATCAAACCCATTTCTCTGTGTATTGAGTATGTATGTGGACTTTTTGCTGGGGTTAAGCACATGATTAATGGGTCCATCTAACGCCGCTTACACTGCACTTGTCTCCACTACACACACGTACTAGACTCCCCCTCCCCAGCCGCTTCCTCCAGCCTCACTGCCCAGAGTATCAGTATGTAAATGATATGCAGATGACAAGAAGTCAATTAGGGGACCAGAGAACCATGACTATGCAGAACTCCATGAGAGAGCGCTGATGATCGCTCTCTCTCTGCCGTGTAAGTTATGTCTGTGCACCAGTGTGCAGTCGTGTCCGTCTGTCCCTAAGAGAACATGTATCAAGTTATTTTACATCTCCAATCCTGTATTTTATTAGCTTAATAGCCAGGTCCTTTAGGATTGCTAACAGCTGTGCAAACTTGATGTATTTATTTTTATATATATACACAATTTTGGTTAGGAAATATTTCATGAAATGTGTCCAAAACCTTTAGTAAACCTAGATACTATGTTACAAACAGTTGCTTCATCTACAGAAGTGAATATTATATAGAAAGTGGCACTATTCTCTCTAAAATGCTCATTTCTAGGCAGAAACCAACACCAACTTGATTTTTCAATTAGTCCAATTTAGCAGTTAGAATACCCTTGAAGATTCCTTACTGTATTGTAGGATGGGTTTTTAATTTGTCTGAATTGGAGGTAATTTCAAAAACGGTTCTCTTGATGTTATTTTTTTAATTGCCATGAGAAGCTTTGGACTGAATAAACAACAAATATGTGATGTATTGAGCCTCAAATGAATATTTTATTATTGGATTAGATGGATAAACATATTTTTTGCATGTTATCATTTTGTATTTATAGAGTACAGTAAACCTGGGTTTAGGCAAAAGATAGTAAAATAAGGATTTCTGAGATTTGTTCTTACTTTTAGCAGTTTGTCAGTACAAACCAGAATGTGCAACCCAATTCATATAACAATACAAGAATTGATAACTTTACTTTCTGACAGGTCTACGTTCAGCATCACTAAAATAAAGATTCCAGAGTCCATGCAAACAATATTTTTTCTTTCTTGTAATTCAAATGAATCTTATTCATCTTTGTCACTTCAGATAAAAATTATAAATTTTTGGAAATTTCTCTAGCCATGGTCTCTTAATGAATTAAATAAACCAATAATATTTTATTTGTAGACCCAAATTTGTACAAAAATGCAATTCAAAGTGTTTTATAACGTTAAAAACACAAAAAAACTCAATGCAGTATACGTCATAATCAATCAATAAAAACATAAAAACACATTTAAATAGTATTTCACCTTTGCACCATAAAACTGAAATGCAGATTCCCCGTGTCTCGTCCTGAGATGGTTCATATGGCACTAACATGTCCGAGATGTACTTTGGCGCTGGGCCATGGAGAGACTTGTATACAAGCAGAGCTGCTTTGAAGTCTATTCTCTGAGCCACAGGGAGCCAGTGCAGAGACCTGAGCACAGGACTAATGTGATCATACTTCCTGGTTCCAGTCAGGACCCGAGCAGCAGCGTTCTGGATGTACTGCAGCTGTTTTACAGCTCGTTTGGAAAGGCCAGTGAGCAGGCCGTTACAGCAGTCTAATCTATTAGAGACAAATGCACAGATAAGTCTCTCCAAGTCTGGTATAGACACTATATTTTTAATTTTTGGCAATGTTTTCACATGGAAAATAGCTACAGGTGTTATTGAATTGATGTAGCTGTTGAAATTCAAGTCTGAATTTTAGAGAGAGAGACTGAAGGTGATTGCCAATCACGTCACATCTTTTCTCCACCAATGTCAACCTACTTTGTGGGCGCCCTATTGTTTCTTGGAGGCCCATAAGTGTCTTTTATTTTTGCATCCATATCCAAACCTGCACACCTGAAACTACTGAAAAGTTACTTGGGCATATTAACGTTTTATAACTGATGACATATTAGCACATACAGTATTCATTTTACCTGTTAACTTCCCAGCGTTAGCGTTCCAGCTTTACTCTGCTGATGCCCTGTTTTTGTGCACATCTACCCTCTTTTCCTGACCCTGTCCTTGTTCTTCCTCTCTCCTTTGTCTGGTTCAGTGAGATGATTCATTTTTCAGGCGCAAGCACACCAACGGAAGCGCTTCAAACTGCTGTCCAGAGCGCCGCGCCTTTCTAACCTTTTCCACCAAACATCCTCTTTTAAATGATGCATGACGGAAGCAGAGGGCTTATTACCCGAGGCACTCTCCTTCATCTCTGCGGTCCTGTCTCATCGTGTTTAGTGACAAAGATAACCAAAGTGCACCTTTTTCGTAATGCTCTTTTCCCACCTGGAAGGAGTTCCATTTGGCCACACTTAACTCCTGGTCGATGCCCATCCTCTCCCTATCACTGACCACTCATGCAGTTAACGTTACCTGTCTGAGCTGACGAGTTACCTTTTATCTACCTTTCACTCCATATATACGTCTTGCCAGTAACATGTTTTCTCTGAATATTGTCATCGTGTAGGGGTTATTGATATTTGCGAGTACGGTGGACGATAGTGACTAAACTTTTTTTCTTTATTTTTTTGGAGTGCCTTGATGACAATAATCAGACAATATAATGACAATTTGGGAGATTGAGGAATGGGGTATAAAGTTAACCATGTAAGTTTAAATAAAAAGATCACTTCACTCACCTTATCTCGCCACTTTTGCCAACCTCTGTTGTTTTCCAATTGAGCTAGAATTACGTTCAATAGAGTGGAGATCGATGAAAATGTCTTGTCGCTAAAATAGTATATTAAGTAGGTTAATTTGTGTAAACCATTTAATGTTCATGTGCACCAACAAGTCAACACTGCAGTTTCTCTGGGGGGCTGGAAAATGGCTTTGTAGTCTGTGTAGGTCTTATCTGCCATTGAGATCAGCAGAAGGAGGGACACAATTAATGGCAGCGCCCGTGGCAACTTCTGGGATAAGGTAAATTTTGATTTATCTTTGATTTGTTTTTAATCAATTCTTATTGCAAGCCTTTGATTCAGTTCTAGTACAGCAAATATACTCAATATTCAACTTATGCGTAACTTCAAATCAACCCTTGCAATGTATGTATTTTTCCCCCCGGCATATCTCCACTTCTATTTATGAATACTGCAAAGATCAATGTTACACACAATTTGGATGACAAAGAATGCATTTAGTATGACCTACTTGTGAATGAACAACACTGCATTAATTTTACACACATTACCACAGAATTTTGCACTAAACATACATTTTGTGAAATCCAATGCAGCCTTCTCTCCTTTGTATGTTTCCCCGGCTGCTGCATTTGACTCTCTTCACTCTCCGCTCTTTCCCCATTCTTCGTCAGAGCACCCGGTCATGCGGTTAACTACAGAAGCAAGCAGGTAGTAGCTGCACACTGGGTTGATTTACATGGTACACTGAGCCTCAGACCTGACCCAGCTCAGCAGAGGGACCGCACTGCACAAAATTGGAGTGCACCAGCTCCTTTCCCATGCATAGAGCAGAGGAGCAGGTGGGCAGCTTTCTGGAGGCTCAAGAATTTAGCCTATTTAAACCCAAAACATTTCCACAAAACTACAATGGTAAACTAGTTCTTCCATAGATCTGATTGAGAGTTTTCCCATTAACTACTACAATAAATTTAATCTTGAGTTACATATTAATTTTGGGCATTAAGGCTGGTTTATAGTCCAATGTCAAGCTCAATTTAGCTGAGTGCTCATGCCCTGACACAGACCTGAACCATCTGACCTTCAGAGTTCAGGTGCATCGTGGGAATTTTCATTCAACTATTTACAAGGACATAACATGTAACACGCTTTACTTTACGACCCACAAAACTTCGTGCAAAGTGACCTGATTTGAAGCTGGACTATAATTCAGCCTTCATGTTTTGTCCTTCCAATTATTACAATGAATCAGATTTTGAATCCAGAGGGACACAGTTAATCTTATTTCCAATACTTTTGCACTCATACTTAATCTAATCCTTATGATGTGTAACGGTACTCTTACCTACCTCGGGACTATACTACTCTGAAGGATTTCTATTCATCGTGCTGTTTAAATATAATTGGTTTGTTTATTATTATTATTTACACATATGAGCGCATAGTACTTGGTTATCTGATATGTCTTCTGGTTAGTTTTGGTTAGAACTGGAACAATGACGTATTGCTTATTGCTAGGTGTGGGTTTTCTTATCATTCTTACAAAAAGTAGGTTCACATTTCCTCTTTTTTTTTTTTTTTTTTTTGCTTCAATGACAGAGGTTCAAACGGGTTCCTGTAGTTCTTGACCAGGTCTACACACACTTTAGTTGGTATTTTGGCCCGCTCCTCTGCACAGATCTTCTCTTGAGCTGAGCGATTGGGTTGAGGTCTAGAGACTGGCGAGGCCACTCATGAGGATTTCACCTCATGACGACGTAGTGTTTTACTTATTGTCATCTCCGTGACGGTGGTCCCAGCTGTATTCGAATCATTGACCAGTTCCCGCGTCGTATAATTTAGGGTGATTTCTCACTGTCTCAGGATCATTTGAACCCCACGAGGTGAGATCTTGCATGGAAGCCCCACTCGAGGGAGATTGGCAGTGATGTCATACTTCTTCCATTTTTCTAATATGTTTCCAACTGTTGATCTTTTCTCACAAAGTTGTTTTACCAATTGCAGTTTGACTCATGCCAGCTTGTGCAGTGTACATTTTATCTTCTGGTTGTCTTTGGGAAGCTCTCTGGTCTTGTCATGGTGAAGACTGGTTCTGACAGTTTGAAGGTGTGTGCGGGGTCTCTTATGCATCAAATCAGTTCAAACAGGTGCCATTCATACTGTTAAAGGCGTGAGGCCCCGAATACTTCTCAAAAGCAAGTGACTGGTCTGTGAGGGACAGAAGAGTTGTTTTTTCTACTGCAATACTTATCAATCAAAATCTATATTATCACTGACGGCAGGTGAATATGGACCAGTGGATTCACTCTTCACTGCAATCCAACAGTTCAGTGTGTGGATGCAAAACACTTTCTCCAGCTAACCTCAGACAAGACTGAAAATCATCGTCTTTTGGCCCACAGAAACAAAGAGAAAGTGTGTTAACAGTCACCTCCAGAGTCTCGCTCTAAAACTACAAATCAATTAGAAATCTGGGGGTGATAATGACTCAGACTTGAATTTTAACAGCCACGTCAGATCAATCACATCAGGCAGCTTTTACCATCTAAAAACATTGCCAAAATCAAAAGTATAGTGTCTAAACCAGACCTGGAGAGACTTATCCATGCGTTTGTCTCAAGTAGATTAGACTACTGTAACGGCCTGCTCACTGGCCTCTCCAAACGAGCTGTAAAACAGCTGCAGTACATCCAGAACGCTGCTTGCTCGGGTCCTGACTAGAACCAGGAAGTACGATCACATTAGTCCTGTGCTCAGGTCTCTGCACTGGCTCCCTGTGGCTCACAGAATAGACTTCAAAGCAGCTCTGCTTGTATACAAGTCTCTCCATGGCCTAGCACCAAAGTACATCTCGGACATGTTAGTGCCATATGAACCATCTCGGGACTCTGAGGACCTCAGGACCGGCCTCCTGCTGGTTGCCCAGAGTCAGGACTAAACATGGGGAATCTGCCGTTCAGTTTATGCAGCTAAAATCTGGAACAGTCTTCCTGAGGATGTGAGACAGGCCGCTACTCGGGCAATGTTCAAATCTAAGCTAAAAAACTGTTTGTTTGGCTGTGCATATGACTGAAATGCTTTTCTTTGCACTCTTCTCTTTTATGTCTTGAACTAAGATTGTGATTTCTGTCATGTCTTTGTGATTTTAATGCATTTTTTCCTGTTGTGTGAAGCACTTTTGAATTGCCTTGTGAACGAATTGTGCTCTACAAATAAACTTGCCTTGCCTTGCCTACTTATTGGCCAGCCATTTTCACAAATAAATTGTTTAAAAATCATACAAAGTGATTTCCTGGATTTTTTTACATTTACATTCTGTCTCTCAGGCTTGATGTGTACCTGTGATGAAAATACAAACCTCTCTTATCTTTTTAAATGGGTGAAGTTGCAAATGTTTAAGTTGCCCAAACTTATTGGCCCCACTGTATAAGCCTGAAGTCACAGGTGTCCACATTGTAACATGAGATATTTACACAGGAAATAGTACAAGGTAGTGATGCACTTGTTATCTTTTGACCCACGGGTCTTGCGGGTCTCATTTCATTGTGGGGCGGGTTATAACATACTGGCTACCGTATATCGGACGCCCGCACTCCACATATTTCTTTGCATTTAGACGTGTCTAAATACAGATCCTCATTAGACTCACTTCTCAGTAAATATGAGTCAGTGCCCTCTGTGTGAGCTGATTTACATATGTCTGTCTGTGTCTCCACATCTGGCTCTGCTCCTGCGCATGTACTTAACGAGTGAGCAAGAAAGCAAGAGCTTCCAGCTAGAGCACCCCTAGAGGCCGTTAGCCCGTAAAAAAACATAAATTAGTCGTATTGTTATAAGCTGCAGGGTTCAAGGCATGTGAAAAAAGTAGCGACTTATAGTCAGAATTTTACCGTAATTAATTGGACCATTGTTTTACAGCGCTACTTAAAATTCATAACTACCCACTTGAGATGGCAAAACTAATGGCTCCTTTGAAACTTTTTACACATTTTGAACAATCAGTGGATAACAAGTCTCTGTTCGCTTTTTAAAAAAAAGCCCCATTTTATTAAAACAACATAAAAATTCACAATTCTTTATTGCATATATGCAAATGAAACAACTGTGGTTTTCATGCACGCATAATAAGAGGTTCCGTTGTTTTGGCCGGTGCAGACAAAACAAGCATCTAACTTACCTCAAGGAATGTTATTGAAAAACAAAGGCCTTCTCTCCTGTTGGTGCGGGTTGTGCGGTGTGTGTGATGTGTGTGATGTGTGCGAGCCGTCACAACAGTTTGAGCTCCAGATAATTGAAAGGAGTTGAAGAATCTGCCTCCGAACTCACAGCCACGCAGGCCATTACAAGACATTTTAGGAAAGCCGCTTCAATCATGGACCTTCTCTGTTCTTCTTTGCTGACAGGCGAGGGATGAAGAGTTGTTTAACATGACAAAGTGGCATTTTGGATGTTTGTGCACAGAAAAATATCCCACTGGGAGGAGAAAAATGGATGTCAATTCCTGCAAAGATGTTTAGAACTGATATATATTTACTGCCAAATTTATAAACCAACCTCCAAACTGTCTAACGTCTAATTCCATATCAAATACAAGTCATAATGCTTGTTTTGATATGTTTATGGCCATACGTCTGTCAACATTCTTCTAATCGAACCTAAGGGCTATAAAGACCAGGCTAGTGTTTGTCTTATGTTCATTATTCATTCTCTCCTCATTCACAAACAAGAGTCAAATTCGGATCCACTAAGCTAAATATTTGAACAATACACCACATATCAAATGTGTAACCCACAGTTTGAAGCATCTAGTTTACTACTGACATTATGACGCACAAAAGGAGTGTTTCTGTAACCACACAAAAGGTTAAATTCACTTAAAAGAGAAAGTATTTGGC
The DNA here is from genome assembly GCA_015082035.1 of Chaenogobius annularis. Taxonomy (NCBI): domain Eukaryota; kingdom Metazoa; phylum Chordata; class Actinopteri; order Gobiiformes; family Gobiidae; genus Chaenogobius; species Chaenogobius annularis. The sequence goes on along the minus strand of BJKM01000063.1, from coordinate 2,035,082 downwards.
ACCCATGTATTCACCAATTAGCACTCTCTGAATCAAAGCGGCACTAAACTGGAGCATTTGGGCCACAGCGCATTGGCAGATTTTTGTTCTATGTGTAGTGTAATCCACAAGAGGCTGTGTTTTACCGTGGTTTCACAGTTAAGAGGCTGTAAAAAGGTTTGTTAAAAATTGTCCTCGAGTGGATTCTATACATTGTGCTGATTATAATGACACCACAATGGAATTTCTCGATTGAACCAGAAAAAGGGGGGGGAAAAAACATAATTGAACTGCGCACCATTATCAGTCGGTGGAGTTGTTGGAATGCCAATCTCCTAAAAACCCTCACGCCAAAGCTATCATTTGTAACAATTGTGCATGCACTTAGTTTTAGTAGAGCAATTAGGCATTTGTTTGTGATAAAAGCCAAATGTTTATCTGTCACACCGGTGTCCACTTGTCACCAGTTAGTTATGCACTAATGACTTGGGCACGAGACAATAGTCAAGTGCCCTAAAAAGAATAGACTTATGCAGATTTGTTTTCTGTGGTTTTTTTTTGGTTTTTTTGCACATGTCTGTAAACTTTCCACGAGAAATGAGGATGAGAAGAGAGTTACATTTAACTTTTAACCTATTACAGATTAAAACATTTTAAAATTAAATGTTAAAATTTAACAAAACATTACTGATTTATATTTAACTGGACATTTTCAAATCAATTATTTGTTCATTTCAGCAAAGGTTAAAAATTTTTTTTTAAAAGTTTAAAAAAAATCTTAAATAATTTGAGGCACAGAACTCCTTTTATGATGCCACAAGAAAAATAGAGAAAAACTAAAAAGAAATCGTGGCTGCACAATAACAACAAGATTCTGACATAAATATCAATTCAGATCATCATTTTAATGGAGGAACAATTTTCTAACTTGAGTATTTTTCAACATGATTAAACACTGTCCCCCAAATCTCTTGTTTACCCAAATTCGTTCTTCAGACGGATTCATTGCTTCTTCCCTTTCAACCAGAGCTCCCTGAATGTATTTGAGGCGGCAACTGTCCCGTGGGAGGGGGATAAGAGACAATCACTTACAAACTTTGGCTTTGGTCCTGTATGCGTGGACTTCTGGACAGCGGCGTGCAGATGAATAATGTATAGCAGACATCTTTGAGACTCCCTGGAGAGAGAGGATGGAGGATTTGGAGATTTAGAGCATGAATAAAAGCGGCCAACGTATGAGAGGCAGAAGAGCTGTGGTCATCCAAGGCTGACTGGACATGAGAGATCTTAATATATTTGGGCTGCACGGCCATATCCATATATAGCTTCATCATTTATTCACTTCCCATTGAAATGTTAGCCAAAAGATGGTTTTCTACATGTGCGGCAAAGATGCACCGACTCAAGAGAAAGGAGATGTTCTCTGTTGAAAACATGCATCCAAAAGTTAAATCTAAGGTAAATCTATTATGAAAACTGGTTTATAATTGTACTTCCTGAGTGGGCAATGAGCAGCAGATGTGACATAAGTCGAGGTCGTTATAAATGACACAATAGTTCATATTTGAGAAATAATAATACCTGATAACATCAGTTGCGTGTAAGTTGTCCCTGTTTTTTTATAGAATGTACTGTAGCTTATTAATGACAGAGAGATTCTGTTTTAAAACAATGTCCTGTAATTTTCAAATTGTTATGACAAACAGCAACTTGACTGATATTAAACTGTGATAAATATTTACCACAGGTTCTCCCACCAAACAAAGGAACAATTAGAAAAACATGAAAACATGTTATGTACAATAAACTATGCTGTATTGTGGGACATTAACATCTAAACTATGAGAAGATAAACAGAAACTAAATTACATTAATAAAAAAACATTGAAATGTTTTTCAGAAAATGTTGGAAAGTGAAATGTATTGGTCAGGGGTTTTCATTTAGGAAGTGAAACCAAAATGTATCACAGTCATACTAATTTTATATTCTGAAAGTCTACAAAAGTGGTTAAAAGTTTAAAAGGCAATTCTAAATTGATTCATAGATTGATCTATTTTAAGAAATAATCCAGTGCTGCCTGGTAGAGGGGTTTAAGAAAAAGCACATCTGCCAGGCTCTGTGCGGTCGGCCTCACCGTCCAGCGTTCGATCCCAGTTCACCTCCATTTCACGCAAAACTGTCCAATAAAGACATTGCAGTGGTTCCCATGACTTGGAAGAATTTGAAGATTACACTGTACTTAATCAATATGTAAATGGATTATTATCATTATTATTATTATTATTATTATTATTATTATTGTTATTATTATTATTATTATTATTATTATCATTATTATTATTATTATTATTATTATAAGGACTACCCGCAGTGCAGATGCACTTGTTTTATATAATTTTTATCTCACATTGCATGTGTAAATGTGTTTTTATGTATTGGTGAATTTTTGGGATTTCCCTGTATAAATAAATGAAATGAATGAAATGAAATTGAAAACAGTATATTTTTTTATCACAAACTACTCAAATAAATACAATTAATCCTGATCTGTAATGCTTTCGAACTTGAGAAGTTCATAAAATGTTATAGTGCGGGTTCCAGGTCAGTTGCATTGTTATTTTGAGGGTCCCGGTCTGAACAGGGACCCCCGTGTGAGTGCACAAGCCTAACCACAGTTGGCACCTCTGCTGCCTGCTATGGTGGACAGATCTGAAATACAAGTGACAGGGGGCACATTGGATAAATCTCTCAACATTAATACCGTCTCGAGCGTCAGCACTACTGTATGTCACGGCAAAAGTAGTATTTCCTGTATCTGTTGCAATGCATCGAGAATGGATTACAAGTTGATACTGATTAGTCTTTATGTTCCAATTAAACCCTTGCTTATTCTCCCACTCCTCACATTCTCTAACAGCCCTGTTATTTAACAGTGACTGAGTTTGACGGTGCTCCATGCTATTCCTAACAGTGCCTTTGAGCTAGAGCCTTATGCATGGCTTAATTAAACTTTTTCCAAGCTGGAATTTGAGAGGCTTACAATCATCCTGGGACATATGGGCCATTTCACAATTTGTAGAGCTTGCTCTAAGAGACAGAGTTAACTTGGTCCAGTTATAGAAATTAGCCTCTTCTCATAGCATTGGTAACATATTAGCAGGGGCTAAATCAAGGATCTTTGTTGATCACATTTTCACTGAGTGCATTTCATCAACGGAATGGGAAGAGTTGCAGAGGCAAAGAAGAGAAAACACTGTCAGTGCTCGATTAATATAATAAGTAACAATAACTTATTAATCCAACAATGTCAACTGAAACATTCTTCAAATAATTGTATCGACCTTATTCCTCTCCGCCCACTTTTTCCTCTTTTCCCCACGTATCGGCGCTTCTGGTCAAGCGGGAACTCCGTTCACTTAGTGAAGAATGAGGGGGAAATCTCGCTGCTAAATGCTATAAAGTAGATGCATTTGTGTGAAATATCCAATGTTCATATGCGCCAAAAATACAACACTGCACCGATTCCCTGAGAACCCTGAACAGTACTTTTTAGTCTGTGTAGAACTTATTTTCTCTGGAGGTCGGCAGCCCTATGTTAACTAATACTTAACTAAGTATTTTTGGCCCGTAGGCTTTATTGGACAGGGCAGAGTCGGGAATCAAACTGACGACACTGCAGCCGGCTGCACCTAGAGCCGTGCCTTAGCCACTTGACCACCGGGCAGCACCACTTCCTTGAGAGTTTATACTGAGAGACCCCAGGAGGTGCCGTGGGTCTTTAACTGTTTGGTGACGGCCCTTTAAAGCTGTGGCGCACCGCTGGCTCTCTCAGCTCACCTGCTACCAGCGAGCACTGACCCTTTGTTTCTTTTCTTTCATTCTTCACTACGCTACATATTGCATACCACCATATACCCCACCAAACACACACAAACAATCTGCTTTCATCTGAGGTTCCTGGCTCCGTCCTGACGTCCTCAAAACTGGTGAGCTTTCTGTGTTATGTTCTCCGGAGTTTTAGTAATTGTCACGGCCCAGAGCAGGGTTGTGACAATACTCACCGCCCTGCTGTGTTCTCACCTACATTTCAGACAAGGCTTGAGCTAAACAGAAAACAATTAAGAAAATAATAATAATATGAATACGAATGCATGTGCAAAATGCAGGAGCAAGATTATTAACAGGAACTAAAAGAAGAGAGCACATTACACCGGTGCTCGAGTCTCTTCACTGGCTCCCTGTTGTTTAGAATAAAATTTAAATCCTTCTTCTGACTTACAAAGCCATAAATGACCAGGCCCCATCCTACCTCAAAGATGCTATAGAACCATATCATCAAAACAAAGCAATTCACTCTCAAGATGCTGGACTTCTGGTGGTCCCAAAAGTCTCTAAAAGCACAGTAGGAGGTAGAGAGTTACCAAGCTCCTGTGTTATGGAATCAGCTCCTGTCCATGTTAAAGAGGTCGACACAGTTTCTTCAGGGTTAAAATGGCTGTTTTAATGGGAAGCATTTAGCAGAGGGATCCACTAGCGGTTAGCATGACTTGCTGCTGCACCTAAAATAGATGTTTGTTCTGTTCTGTAAAATATTACACCAGGCTTTTTGAGCTCGTCCTGGAAAAGTCCACACTAAACTGCCATGATGTGCCTTGGGGAGCCGCATGATTGCATTTCTCTGACAGCCCCACCCAGCTTTTGAAAGCACTATAGTCTCTGACAGCAAAGACTAAATAATTCAACACAAACAATATAGATTTAGTGTGTGCATTAAAAAAAAGGGAATAATCACTCCTTTGGCAGCATCTAAAGTTAATATGAAAAGAGTGAAAAGAAAACATGTTGAGACTTTTTATATACATATGTTTTTCAAATTATTATTTGGCTATTTGCCCCAACTTTAAACAGTGACTTAGTAGTTCGGTCCTAGCGCCATGCTGCTGTTGCGTCCTTGGGAAAGACATTTTACCACCATAGACAAAATGTATTTGGCATGTGAGTGATTGGTGGTGGTCGAAGGGACAGATGTCAGACGTCAATCAGTCAACATAACTTTATTTATCCCAAGGTGCAATTTAAGCACATGGAATAGTTGCAATGCAATAATAATAAATACCAAACAAATTCAAACTAAGGTCCCAGAGCAGCTTAACAGGAGAACCGGCCAGGTAGGGTCAGCGGATCATGGGTCTGGAGAACACATTTGCCTATTTTATTCATATGAGGCAGGAGAGTCATTTTTTTTTAAAGAGCCGATCTTTTTGCCTCATCTTTCCTTTCATAGTGAAGCGAGTTTGTGTGCAAGTTTTCTGCAGAGCCTGGGAGGTCAGTGTGGAACAGTTATAACAGCATTTGACTCCTGGGAAATCAATGCCACTTCTCTGCACACTCTTTTAGCTCTAAAACTCTGCACAGGGGCTTTGATGTATCAAACATATTGAAGCAGTAAATGTTGTTTGCATCTGAGGGAGCATTACCATTGAAAAAGTAGACCCAGGGGAAGGCAGACATGGTCATTTTTATTCAACAAGATTCTGAAGTGGTATGTCAGACACATGTTTTTGATCTTGCCAGTTGTACGTATAATTATAAAAAGTTTAAACCAATGAGCATCCTAAACCAAAGTCCTAGTTTTGTCTGTCAAATTGTGTTTTAAACATTAATCTTGCAAATAAATTACATAAGAGTATCCATGGATCTCTTATATGGCCACAACAACACATTTTGCTGCTAGCTTAGGAGACAAGAAACAATTTAAGAAAACATTTTGTTTGTTGTGTTGTTTGTCTTTTCAATAAAGTGTAGATATTTCCATCTAAATCTGACCAGTGTATAAGCCTTTAGTGCAACCAATTCCCTAACACCACATGTATTTGATGCACTGGGTCTCATTTCAAAGCATAATCTTGTCTTAATCACAAAGCACCGCAAATCCTATTGTATTTAATGAACTTGGAGCTGAAAGTAACTGACGTAGTCAGAAATATGTAATGAACATATAAACAACTAGTTGTCTGGGCTATCTACAAACTACTTTTTTTTGTGCAAATTCAACTTAATAATTGTTTTCCCTCATCATTAGCATACTCAAAGTGTGTTTCAAATGATTCATGCATGTTTGCAGACTCCTGTGTTGTCCTGCATTTGAGGCATGGGTGCCCAAAATGTCCACTTGCTACTTTGAATTATAAAAGAAAATTAATCGTTTAAAAAATGTTGCTTTGCCATTCTTCAAAAAAAAAAACACAAAATAAAAATCTGCTGCTTGCTACATTTTTCAACTGGAATTTCTCTTATTAAATCATTTTTGAGGAACAGAATAGAAAATCATGACCTACACATGTCATAGTTTATTACTAAATACCGGAGATAAATCAGCTCGTCTTTCTTTGATAGTCTGAGCATCACTGGGGTATTAACTACTGGCCCCCATCTGACCTCTGTTCTTGACTCTCCCAGGGAGTTTCAGCTGTGAGCTTTATTTAGCCACGGGGGAGTCCAGACGGGTGGGGAGACCAGACCGTAGGGTACAGCTCTATCTTCATCCCAGGCTTGTGAGTGGAATCAATAAACAGGCTTCAAGAATCTCTGCTGAGAAACGGGCAAGGCTCCATCAACATTCCAACCATGAGCCGAAACATTATGTATACTGTTCGTCTGGTGTCTTTCTGCATTGTTCTACATATATTTTGAATTGTAATTTTTTTTATCAGCCTCTATTTACACAGTCATGTTTCATTTATGGCCTATATGACCGTTCACCAGAGTTACTAATTGCAGCAGAGATCGGTAATGCCGTTACTTCTTGACAGTATATCCGAGAGTTGTAGTATGTATGAGTTGCGATGTAGTATTTCATTTAAGCAGAAGTTTCACTATAATTTACCTACTTTACTATCAGTAAAAGAGATGACATAAAATGAATGAATAGAAAAGTTTGGTGTAGTGCCCGGTGTCAGCACACATACGCTGGCTCTTAAAAAAAGAAAAGTTTAGTGTAATTTTACAAACAAAAGTATATTAGTAATTTTATAAAAATATGTCTGCACGTTTGTGGTTAGGCACCATAAAAAAAATAAATGAATTGCACACTCAGGTGGCTGATGTCCAAAACCTTTTTTTTTTTTAAAGTTTCGTGAAAAGCCTTCGTCAGATAATTTTTCCTTCTTTCTTTGGACCACAGTTTAAGGACCATTAATGAGGTGAACCTCAACCAAGACATTTGCAGCATATGTGAGCACATTCTTCATTGTTAAAATATGCTGAATCGTTATTCAGATCATATAAAAACATCTGCTCCTGGTGCAAACTGATGGCGTTCCCTCAACTGTCGGTGTAATCCCTCATTCGCTCTAGGAGTTTTCCATTGTAAAAAAAAATTCAGTTGTTTTATCTGACTCTGTTTTAAAAAAACAAAACTCTCATCCAAGAGTCATTCTCAATCTGTGAAACAAGTCTGAAACTCAGGTTTATATCCTACTTGTGAAAGCCCTGCCCATGGGCGGACCCCCTGTTGTAAAGAGCGGTACATAGGGGAGACTAAACAGCCACTTCACAAGAGGCTTTATCAGCACAGAAGACACACGAATTCAGGACCCCAGAGCGCTGTGCATCTTCATCTCAAAGCCACAAACCACTCTATTGAAGACAGTGAGTGAGATTCTGAGCAGGAGAAAAGATGGTTTGAAAGAGGAGTTAAGGAGGCAATCTTTGTTAAAAAAGAGAATCCTTCATTAAATCGTAATGGAGGTTTAAGATTCAACCTTCCAGTTGTTTCTAATGGTTTGCTGAAACCCTGGAGACGCCCGGGGCATTCTGATGCTAATCAGGTACGCAGTGAGGAGGGAGCCAAAGTCAGTGAACAATAAGCCTATCCGAGTTAGTTTCAGACTTGAATTGAGAATGACTCTTGGATGAGAGTCGAAACGTTTTGTTTTTTCCTCAACTGGTTCATCTGTACTCAGCCTCATGCATCTTCATGTGTGTGGGGGGGAGTGCGTGGGTGCGGTTGGGTTTTTTGTATGAAAAGAGATTTATAAATAAAGTTTGATTGATTGATTGATTGATGTGCACAGTAGTCTGTCAGTCTGCCCCGGGACATTCCTTCCTATATTTGACACTGTATAGTGTAAAATGAGGAATATTCACAGCAGCAGAACACATAATGCAATAAATACCATACCAATACCAAGCTTAAAATTATTTTTACATGATTAATCTTCTAAATGAATGCACAGATACTTACAATGGATCCGGGAAGAATGGCAGCCATCAAGGGGCCCTTATCTGTACACCGTGTGTGCCCATGCATGCCAGGTTGTCAGATTGTAATAATTCGGGATAAATTTACTTGGAACATGCATTGAGCCAACATAGGGCTTTCTTTTGAATATTGCAGCCCACGTCCATGTGATCTCTAATCTATGTTCTCAGAGACCTCAGCTGGGATAAGTCAAATGAACATATTGTTACTCATATCATGTGTGAGAGCACCACAGGCTACTGCAGAAACATCAAGAGCCACGTGCAGATCCTTTCCGGGTCGCTAAAAATATAAACGATTGGGAAAAAAAGTGTGCAGCCAATTTGTTGCTTGATTTTGCTTTGACCTGGAATTATCTTGTAAAGAGAGTTTACAATTCAGGTAATAAAATCATCATCACTTGGGCCTATGGCAGGAGTCACAGCACAGAGTTTTGGACATCCGATTTGTTCAACCAGAGCATAATACTTATACTACTATAACAATACAGTTACAATGCAGTCTAACAGCAGCATTTCTTAGTTTTAGTTACAAATGTGAAGAAACCAGCATCCTACCTAAAATGAAGTCAAGACTTTTGGCCTTGAATACTCTTGGCTATAGCCACCTAGCCTGAAGGTTACAGTTCAAGTGAAGAATTATGGTTGGAATCTTTTTAGAAAAGAGTGGAATAAGTTTGTAAAAATCAAATAGGGACTTTAAACCTTACAGTATCAAGACCCAACAGAATAAACTAGAGCATGGAGGCTAGTGTCAAGTCCTGCAGACAACCTCCAAACATGTAATAATCATACACAATAGTAGAGTAAATTGTCTTGACCAAGGACACAACATGAATCAACATACACACCACACTCTTGTTTGGTTCGAAACTGCGCACATTACACTCGCTCGGTTGCAGTTCTGGTCCACTTTTGCTGCGTATTAAAACAACATGAGGACTCTCCAGACGCCAAACCTCACAGAGAGCCTGGTCTTTGATAGAAATGAGTTCACCTACTTGGAAGTGAGAAAACCTCCAAAGCCTCTGCGGCAAATCCAGTCGGAGCTGTCACATCTGCTCCTCACACAGAGCTGCAATGGTTTGAGCTCAGCATGACCTGCTTAAGAGTAGCGAGTTCTGCTTTCATGAGCCAGATGTTTAAATACAGAGAAGACGGTAGGTAAATTGTTTTACTTTAAATCTAAATGATCAGAGGTTATGTATTTTTGGTTTGCGCAGTGTAAAATCAAAGACCTAGTTGTTATTTTCATTTCGTTCATGACTTAACTGCTGTTGTAAAATGTTGCATGCCGGGTTGAATGCTTTGTTTGCTTAGTTCAAATTATATATTAAAGAGGCAGTATATGTAACCACTTGCCAGTTCTGGTTGTGGCTGATTGATCGGCAAACTCCAAAAAGATTGTAATTCCATTCTAGCACAGTGGAATCAGAGTTTTTATTAACTGGCTCATGTTGGATTTTAATGTAGGATCCTAGATTAGATCTGGTTCGGTGGTCAGCTGGAGTGATGCGTGGGTGGCACTGCTTCTTGATTGGTAATCTTATACATCAGATGAAGCTGTTGATGTTTTTGCCGTGAGTTTTGGAGCATGGATGTTACACTGTTTTTTGGATAATAGTCAGATCTTACAATATTTGCTGCCCTTTTTATAAACCCTTTCTGTTTTGATAGGATCCCAATTGCAGAATTTTAGGAAGCTGTGTACTAGCGAGATATAGACAATGGCCTTAGCCTCTGGGGGGCAGTGCTTCAGATTCCTACAAAGTTCGCTTACCTTCTGTGACAATGCGTTATCATTTGTGTCCCACTGTAATGCTAATGTGCACGCATAGGTACCTGGTGAATTATGATTCTAACAATACTTGATCGGATGATATAATCTTGTCCATGGTGCTACTGCATGATGAGAGCGTATTATAATAAAGCTAGTCTCCATGGAAATGCTATTGATTTGCCTGGAATTTTCTACTGCATGGCATTAAATGTATCTATTTTGTGTGCATCAGAGTACTTTGTAAAAATTTGCATTCTATGACCTGTAACTTGGCCTGTTGTGTCACCTGCTTGTCTTCAGGGAGATAAGTCAGTTTAATATCCATAAGATAACATATCTTCACAGAAACAAGCAGGTTACATAATGTTCCTATTTTTTTTTTTTTTTTAAATGTCCCTGAAAGTAAAAGAAAGCACTAGTTAATGGTTATTTAATCCCTCCTCAAACACCAGCCACAGCTGCCCAGGGACAGTCTAACTAAGAGCGACAGCGTTCTGAGCATTCATTTCCTAGCACCACTGGGGATGTGGGTTTAGGGTAAGGCAGCAATGAGCTGTCAAAAAGCATGGGGAACTACACAAGCATGAAGACACGGTTTTTATACCTTGAGCAGTGACAATCATTATTTGTACCAAAATATGGTCAAGGAATTTAATGAATTATTATTACAATTCTGTTAGTCTATCCACGATGAATATCATAATGAAATGCATATCGCAGTAATAATGTACGGAGAGATTTAATTAGCTTACATCCAAACCACTGTTGCGAACACTTATACCGTGTCTTGCTATCACCTCCGCATGTTAAACTGCTGTCATCCCTTGCAATAATCTCAAATCAACACCTTCCATAAATAAAAGCGCATTGATCATGTTTTCAAAGACATAGATTTCTGTTGTTGCTTGGAACCACTTAACACCTTATCATTTTCAATATTGGTACCCAGCCCACCTGAATGCACCAAGACATTATCGCAGCATTTCTCTTTTATTTAAACCAACATGAATGCTTTGATTACATTTAATTCAGCAATCTCTTGTTTATTACACTTATGACTTGCATGCCTTTGCAACAATGGATAAGTACACTGGGGTTCGGCATTTTAATGTCATTGAGTCAAATATCATTACTGTCTCTGTGCCTCTCCACATCTAAATATGCAATTAATGTGCATTGATTACAGTATGTACTTGCCCCCCTAGCTAATAATCACACTCATAACACTATTTACTTACTTGCATTTGAGTGAAATTTTATGGGACTAAATTGGTTGCACGGAAAATCAATGCCTGGCTTAGCGGCTAATCTTAGACAGGTCTGCCCTTGTACAGTAATGCGACCAGAAAGACCACCAGCGAGGGTTTTTAATAATGCATGGGCCAGTGTTAAAGCGATTATGAGTAATGTAGTAACGCTAACAGTGCAGCGCGCTCCTGGCACTAAAACTAAACTCAAAAGGCAGCAGAAGAATCACTACGGGGACAACCACACAGTCTGGAGAGGCTTATGTAATCGCACAAAATGGGATATGACTAATGCAGAGATCTGAAAAGAAAGATGAGGAAAATGTAATTGGTTTTGGGTCGCGAGCCAGTGGTCAAGCCCCAGGACCTGGCACACAATCACCTTTATTTTTATCCGCAAGCGTCCGGCAGCGCCACAAAGAGACAAGGCAGCCAATCTACAGCTAAGCAGGATTTAGCTTTTAGGGTAAGGGTGGAAAAGAAAAAAGGCAGGCTGCTGAAGGCTGTTTCGTATGGGACTATGAGGAGACGAGGGCAGCTAATATACTAAAATGATTTTGTAAACAATGCATTTTAAAATTTTGACACGGAAGCAACTGGAGGCAAAGCAGAAGTGGAACATAAGGCAATTTCAATGGCAAGATTGGAAGTAATCACAGAATATAACAAAATATGAAAATGATACATGGAAGTGATGTCAGAGCTGAGTTCAATGCGATATACATGAACATTTTACATCATTTGTTTATTTAAAAGATTGTCATAGATGTCTTGACAATATATTTTTTTGTTGTTTCACTGGACAAATACTACTGCAGTGCTAATAACCACTAATCATAAAGTATACTTTTGTGAAGCTACAATATTTTTTGCCATATATCATAATAAAAAAGCAAATTGACCAAAATTTCTACTCTGCATATTCAGAATTAATTCTTTATCTACCGCTTGTTCCCGTTAGGGGTGGCGGATGACTGGAGCCTATGCCAGTGCCTTTGGGCCTTAGACAGTACACCCTAGACAGTGGTCAACTCGTCGCCGGGTTAACACAGAGACATAGACACACAAACATTCACTCTTGCATTCATTCATTCATTAGGGCCAATTTACAGTTGCCGATTTACTAACACATGCATGTCTTTGGGGCTCATATTCAGAATGATTGCTTGTTATTGTTATTGTTGTTAACATATTAGCTTTTTGATCATTGAATGCCTTAAATAATAATGCTTTAGTAATGCATAGCTCTTGCATTCATAGGTTTCACGGGGATGAAAAGCACCGTTGCCATAGCAATTATTAACTATATCTTTTGATTGAGCAGAAGTCCTCAAAATATTAAAAAACAGGGAGCTACAACCCCTGAATAGCATTTTGTTTTACATTGGAGCCCTCATTCACTCCAAACATAAATGACAGTCTACAACCGACCTCATTCGCACACTCCATTAGATGTGGGTGAAGTGCCTTGCCCATAGACAACAGTATGCACCGGTTGGAGCTGGAATCAAACCCCTACCTTTCCAACCACTTTACCCAATGAGCCTCTTGCCTATTTACAGAGTCACGACCCTTCCAAAGCAGAAAAGGCTCAGCTTCATGGCGTTACATGAAGTGCTCCATGTGAATCTCCAAAGCCATACTTTCACATACCTTATTATAAAAAGATAGACCACACAACTGAATGCTTGTCTGTCCCTGCTTTCAGTACAGCACCCTCACAACTTTACATTTGAACTCAAATGGTGACCAAGAGGCAATAGTGGATTTTATCAGAGCAGGTACTGGCAGATTTGTGCTCTGCGGCCGGCAGGGTCTCAAAGCAGCAGGAGCCCTTGCTAAGCATTTTCTGAAAATGGTAGGGGTTGTTTTTAATTGTGTGACAGAGGAAAAGTTGTTCCTCTCGCACGGTAATTTCACAGTTTGTATGTACCAGTGTGTATTTACATTATGGGTCAAAAGAAAAGAAATGTCATTTAGAAGTTTTCTACAAAATATTTTGTTGCTACTCTGCTGTACCAACGTTACATGTTCTCAATTTGTGTTTTAAGGCAGTTGAGGGTTTCTTAGGATTGTCAAAAAACATTTTCAGATTATATTACTAAAGCTAATATTGAAACTAGATTCTCATTTGAACTCATTAGGCAGCTGATACTTAGAAAAATAATTTGCATAAATAAGACAAAATTAAAATTGGACCTCTCTTGAATAGTTTTAGAAGGTTCTTGATGTGGTCAGTTCGGAAAAACTATGAGAAGTACATTACAGTTTTGTTTACAGGATTGGAACAATTCATATAAAGTCATAAAAAACAAAGAAAAGATTTAATCAACAAAAAATGTGGATCCAATTCAGTTACTTTATTGACCTGGATGTTGATTGGCATGTTTTGGAAATGTCCTACTGTTCAGAAATATTGGACTGGACTCTTCAGCATCGGCATCCCACTTGACTTCAGAACCATGTACAGTATTTGGGCCTCGAATCAAAACTCCCGCCACTCCAGCCGCGGACACAATTAATAGCAACCGGGAAGAAAATTATCCCAAAAAAATGAATCCCACAAACTGAACCAATGATAAAGGACTGGCTTGATTTACATTTGGGCTTTACTTTGAATATCGACAAATTTGACGGACTTTGTACTAAGTGGGATGTTTTTATGTTCCGTAGCTTGATTGGAGATCTTTTGTTGCCTTTATTTTCTTAATTTTCCCTCTGTGTCATCAATATTCTGTTTTTCATTTATACATTTAACAACTGAAAAAATAATTGTGAAGTTGGGACTTTGGGGGGGAAGACTGGAGCACAGCATAAGACCATTTATCTATTAACTATTAACTATTATTTAATGCATGTTTTTCATTATCATTGTGGTATTGAAATAGGTATCCAGTGTAGAGTAGTTTAGTACAAAAAGGGAGTTTGACAACACTACTTCTTATTTATACTCAGTCTGAGCCAGCTCCAGGACAGAAAAAACCTCCACTTCGAGAGAAAGATAGTGAACATTCAGTGATAGACGGGACGAGACTGGAAAAACACGCAGATTTGGTGGACAAAGTTGGACTTGGAGAGTGCGAGAGTGGTGGGTGGGACATGATGAGAGATGAAAACATTTCACACTCGTCATTAGGACGTTTTGCCAAAGATTTGAAGTTCCCTCTGAGCCCAGGTTCAGAGGGTCGGCTTTAGGTCAGGCATATCTTTCCATTCCACCTTGCTGCTGTTTTAGTCAGTAGGAAACGGTAGAAATCTGCAGGGGACGAAAGCACAAAATACACAACTTGACTGCACTTTGAGATTGGCGTTATCTTCCATGCTGTAAAACGATTTGGGGAATAACGTCTTTGGAAAACTTTTGGGTGGGAACCAAGGTGAGAAAAAGAGATTTTATCCATGTTATTATTAGGTATGTCAAGATTATTTAATCCTGATTATTTATGTAACAAAATAATCATAAGAACTAAAAAATAATATGTGGCAAACTAAAAAATAGGGTAAAATTATGTGGTTTTATGTAGCACTATATATATATATATATATATATATATATATATATATAAGTGTTTACGTATCATTCTTATTTTTTTTATTGATTCATGCTCGTTTGAGTAATCCTGTATTGTGCTTGGGTGCTCAGAAAATTTCTGTTTTCACCTTCCACCTATCCCCGCCTACATCCCTGTACTTAGATGCCATTATTTATTTTTTTTAAATGACTACAAGTATTCATGTAGGGTTCTAAAATGTCACATAGCCACTTTTCAAATAAAAAAACATGCAAATGACAATCCACTGCTTGTTACGGGGAAATGCCGCTATGAAGAGGCTTGGAAGTTCTGCAGTTTTGAACAGGAAGTTAATGGACCTGTTTCTGTTATTTAGCCGTTTTAGGTCAATATAGCGGTTTATAATGAACAAAATGAAAAACTATGATCTACTCAATACTGGGTACCTGAAAATGCACGATATTACCATGATATTACTGCACAATGTAAGGTCTTGTGTGAAAATGTTTGTGTCCCTCTCTTTGTGACAGCATTAGCACAAACACTGCATTAAGTAATTTAGACTTTTTTTATTTAGCAGTTATTATTACATAGAACTCCCGTCTCAAGTCGTGCCCTGAGAACACCTCTTCTTGTTACACATATAACCTCTTCCCAACTTGGACGTTCTGCTCATACACATAGTTGCAATCGCACTCATTGCAACGTGCAGTCTACCTACCGTACGTACACACTGCACTCTGCATGAAAGAATGAGAATCAAGACAAGAGTGTAATTGCAACCTAAATCCAGTGATTAGAGGAATGAGGCGAGCGAAGAAGCTGATCAGCCGATGCACTTGATTAGACCGCTGCAAAGGACTTACTTTCACTGTTGAGCCGAGTGAGGACACAGGCAAATATGAGTCGACAAAAGTCTCTTTTATTAGCAAAATATTGTGCAACTGGGTTTTTGTGTTATGGCTGTTGGAAAATTGTGAATGTAGACCAGGGCTATTCAACTTAAGGCCCGGGGCCCACGACCCATCCTTCAATATACTAATCTGAATATTCAAACTTTTTTTTCTTGTTTTCTGGTTTAATTCTGGGTTAGTTCTAGTTCAAACCTGGTTTGGTGATGGCTTAGTCCTTATTTAATTCTGCTTTACGCCTGGTTTGATTATGGGTTACTCTTGGTTCAGACCTGGTTCGTAGTCTATCCGGCCAGAGGTTACGGCCCCCCAAGAAATCTGGCCTTCTAAATTACAAAATTTTGTTTGAAAAAAGTGCTCTGAAATATTTTATAGGCCAGTCAAGAAAACGTACTTCTCCAATATTTTACTGGTTTTAGCTTCCCGAGTTCAGATTGACAGATGGATTCGCCAATCAGGGATTTGCATGGTTTGTCAATGAGTGAAGCACAAAACAATTTTAATCTGAAGTGAGAAAAGTTTGATTTAGTAAATTATAGATGAACAGGAGCTTGTTCGTTTCCCATGCATCACTGAAATACACAAACCTGATGCACGGCTCCATTTGAGTCTAGTCTGAGAGCGGAGGATGTGGAGACCTCTTCTAGAGAAAATACCTGAATAGGGTTAGGGTTAGAAAAAAAAGAAAGAAACAAATACATTTTAATAATGATAAACTTGATTATTTTTGAATTGAGTGAAACTGAAAATGACACTCTCTCCTTCAGATGTCTCACATCTGAGAACAGAAAGAAAATTATTCAAGCCAAATGTTTTTCATCCGTTTTGGACTATGGTGACCAAGCACTGTTTGCACTTTACCTCAGTGCTCTTAGACTTATTACAGGCGACAGCTATCGCACACATCATTGTGTTTGCACCAAAAGATTGGATGGTCAACAGCATTGTTTAGTTTTTATATACAAAGCCATTCTAAAGAAATTGCCTTTTAAAGAACCGCAGTCCTGCACATGGCACCAGAGCACAGCAGCACTTTATACTAGATGTTCCACACAATAACAGTGACCTGGGTGAGTGCTTCTAACTACTATGGGCCATATAGATGGAACTATTACTGAAGCTTAGCTTCCGTCTGTGGAACATTTTTAATTCCTTTTTAGTTCAATTTTAATTGCCTGCTCAATGTGACTGCTTTAATTAATTTAAAATAACTTGTTCTGATTTATGTTTTTTCTTGTCTTAAAATGAACCCTGTCATTGTTGTATCTTTGTATGTACTGCATGAGTCTGTTGTAAAAGAGAGCAAGACTCTTAAATAAAGGTTAATAAATACATTAAAAACTAAAATAAGAATAACACTTTATAACTTACAATTTGCTTTGCTTTTGATCTCATCCGACTCTGCGATAATGACTCGTGATTGTATTTTGATTATCAAACTCAGTATTTGGACTGTACAGACTCTAAAACACACACAAAAAGACATTTTAGTAGAAAGACGTGGCATTATTAAATCAAGATGTCATAAAAGAAAAAAAAAATCATTATTCATAAATATTCTCGATCTAGAAGCCTTGTCACCATATTTTCTCATTCTTTCTTTTTCTATCTCTATTAGGTTAATTCTGCATTCAAAAAGTGCCAATGTACAATAGAAATAATCCTTCGACTACTAAAATAATCATTGGTTGCAGCCCTCATCATACAATTTGCATTTATCGGCATGACAAAACACAGTTAATCAGAAACGTAGGCTATTGTTCAATTTAGTCATTTAAACCAACTGTAATTTAAGTTTGTTAATTGATGACCGTTAGTGCTTGTATTTGATGAATTGACTCATTGTCAATCATAGTCGTCAGTGTTTCCTTTAGGCTTGTTTTATCTGCACCGTTTTGCACGACTGGCACCAGGAAGTATTGATTGAGTGACCTTGTAGCGCTGCGTCTTCTTTAACCATTTATAATTCTAGATTAAATTACCTACCAGTGTTTTCTACGACTCTCAATGCTGTATGCTGTTTCTCCTTATCTCAAAGTGTCAAAATTCCAAAACTTAGCTTTCTTACGAGTCCCTACAGTCAAACCATGAGTGCTGGTGCAAGCTAGCCGATACGGATGACAATTTGACGGAGAATAGCCGGCAGCCATGTTCCTCTGTAGCCGATGTGGTGCGGTTAACAGGGGGAGGATGTAGTGTCAGCTTTGCCTGGCTGCTCCTGCTCCTGCTCCTGCTCCTGCTCCTCCCTGCACAGGGCCACGGAGCTGAAGGCCAGTATCAGTCACGGTGAAGGGCCTAATTTAAGAGCTACGCTGAATGAAATAGTGTGACTGTTTCTCTGGAAATGGTGGCTTTATTGGGCACCGGTGAATTTTGCAGACGTTTCTATGTGTCGGTTAGTTGTGTGGGAGAAAAGGAAGGTAAGGAACAGTTTGTTGGTTTCAGCGAGAAAGCATAAATACACACAAAAATACAATAATTGCCCCGTAAATACACATGGATGAAGGATGATATTGTGAGCACTGAGAGTAAATAAGAATGTAACTGTAATGTGAAACTGAAATATGAACAGTTTGACAGTGATGTGAACTAACGATCATGATCTTTATCAAAACAATGTGAAGCATATTGGATTTATACTGTGCAGACACTGGCTCCTAAAGGGTTGAATGATGAGTTCAAACTCAACATTTTCTTGTTAAAAAACTGGTTCTCATTAACTAGAGAATCCACAGTACGCATGTAGTTTTGAAAAAAAAACCTTCAGGGTTTCTCCATTGACCTGTTTGTTTTATTCAATACATCTACAGCATGTATACCAGGGCTATTCAACATAAAGCCAGCTTCCAAATATACCAAGTTTGGTCTTTGTTTAGTCCTGAATGCTGCATTAGACTCATTTTGAGTTAGTCCTAGTTTATTTCTGGTTCAGTCCTTGATGGGCAATTTTGCAAAACAATGTAATTAAAGCATTTTGTCGCACACATGTTATTTCACACAAAAATCAAATTTATCAACAGTTATTTTATTGTATTAACTCAATTTATTTAAACCGTGTTGGGGATATTTTGTGCGACCCAAGCATTTGTTCCAGTGGCGTGTTGTGCACCTCTGGCCCAGAGGCCTTGGCCTGCCGAAAAATCTGGCCCTTGGGAAAATGAAGTTGAATAGGCCTGAGCCTTTACTCAGCTAGTAATATTGTATTGGCCACTCTTATTGACTGATGTGTGTTATTCAAACATGTATTATGTATTATACGTATTATATTGAACCCTGCGACGAGCTGGCCACTGTCCAGGGTGTACCCACCTAAGGCCCAAAGTCACTGGGATAGGCTCCAGTCACCCCCAACAGGAACAAGCGGTAGAAAATGAAATGAAAAATGTATTATATTTTTGGGGCGAAATGTTGCCTCTTCACCTGTAAATAAAAATTCACCTTGCAAGTAAGACAGTGTGCGGGATTTTTTCTCAGTTGAACTTACGATATAGCTAAATACATTAACAAAAGGTGCATATTTTCTAAATTTGCATAAGCAATAATGTGAGTTTAGCTCTTTTTCCAGCAAATCGTTAGCTGGTCTGTTTGATTTGACTTTGATAGACTTTCTCTTTGGACCTCTTCTAGCTTTGGACCTTCTTCTAGCTGCATACTTCTTTGGCAAAATTTGGCAGGTTGTTCACACTTATGATGATTATGATACGTTTTACCACCAACAAAAAGTCTCTATCGCTGCCAAAATGCTGTACGCTGAAGTTGAAAAGACCAAATGCTTTTAATGCTGGACAAACATGAACACGAGTTTCTCCCCAAATGCTTGTTTGTTGGTCAGAAGTTAATTGTTGGCCCACATTTTGTTTTTAGCCTGAGCTTCAGTGCCTGAGCCTTGTGCGATGTAACAGCGAGCAAAAAACCAAGGATGGGATTATTTTGACTTTGTTCATCACATGTTTCCGCTCTGGTGCAGGTACAGTCTGTAGTCTGATGGTTACGTTGGTTGTAAAATTCGTTTTGTGTGTTGAAGCGAGTGTATGAAACTTTATGCAATTTAAGGGTTCTAATTACGATATTTCGAGTTTCCTTATGTGATACTTTGAAAGGTGCATTGAAAAGAAGTTGATGGAAATGCAGTTATTGTTAGTTGCAGCAGCGTAGCAAAGCTGAGGCAACAATAGACCATGGTGCTTTGCTCCATTTCACTGTAGCCGGGCAGGAATGACTATGGGAACGATAACACTTTTTTATCAATAATTTAGGATATGACAGTAATGATAGCACTAAAACCTTGTCCGGTCTAATTTGTGAAACATGTTATGTCATTAGAATGAGTAAACAACACATTTTGTCTATTTGTAATGGTACTTCTTGGGTGTAATATTTATTATATGAGGCGGCAAGTGAACTGTTTGTCCTCAAAGTTAATTTGTTTTAAACAGGAAACTATAAAAATGTAAACCACAAAGCAAGTTTGACAGAGCTGAGTGAAGACCACTTAATTTGCAGAATGATCAAGGATAGAATTAGTTGTCACTATCTGTATGCGGGAAAGATTAGCAATTAGAGCAGCAACATTTATAATTACAATGATTACAAATGTGTAATGTGATGAACTAATAGGTTCCTTTCATTTTAATTTGTGCTACATATATATAATAAATTGTAATATATTTGTCTTGTGTTAGAGGTTATTTTCCTGCAAGGTATTTTTTATTTTTAAAAAAACAAAAAACAAGAAACATGTTTTTATAGACTGTAATTATTGTGGTTAAAACTTAAACTAACTGAAATGGAAATACATTTGTAAACATGCTTTCAGCCAGTTCTTCCCTGCTGCTAAACCCAGATTTCTAGCAGCTTGTGTAAAATGCATACTGTATAAAAAACACAAGTTACAGTTTGTGCTGAGCTTAAACAAACACAGCTGACAATAAAAGGGTCCCACAGGGAGCACAGTCAGATCGATTTTTCACTTCTACACTTCTACACTTTTACAATCCACCGCTTGTTACAAAATCAGGTTTGGAGCCGCAATCAAATGCACCATGCACCGAGCTCCGGCTGCTGTGCTACTGTGCTGGGAGAAACACATTTTTATTATTCACAGTTGATTTTCAAGGACAAACAGTAACATGAACAGCCATAGATTCATACATAATGTTTCAGATATATACATATGTTACAGGCTAAGTTGATATTCAAGAAAGGGCCAGGCAAAGCAGGAAATGATTAACATTCTCTACTTTTCCTCGGCTTTCTTAAGAATGCCTCAAGGGGCACGACAGATCTTATAAATAGGCTATTATTGGTCGAGGTTGTCGATTCAACATGGGCTAATATACACACACACTCATTCGAAAACATGCGCACACATTTCTGAACACAAACAACACGGCAAACAAATTCTAAAGCGCACAAAATTCAAAGACAGGCACACAAATTCAAAAATACACAAATTCAAAAAAGAATTCTACTACCATGAATACAGCAACAATCTCACATTGTGTGCGGTCTTCCTGATGATGCACAGGGGGTCACAAAGACCCTGGCCTCTGGTCTAGGTGTGTTGATCTAAAATTGAGGTCCTTGAGGCCCAGTGCACTCGACTCATAGGTGTTGAAACCCATTCAATCATGTCAGGGGCCTCCTAAAAATAAGACATTCAAGGACCCATATTATGCATGAATTGTTTTTCCTCTTGTCCTTTAAAACCGCTCATTCATTTGGCATCTCGTGGTTTAGAACTTAATACATACATAGCTACACATCCTCTCAAACACTTTTTGGTACAGCACATTACAATATTAATCCATGCTACATAAAAAGATGCAGCTCTGTGGCTGAAAGAAAGTCCAAAAAGGCTTTAATTGCGAAGGTCCGCTGTTTTAGCTTTTGGCGTAACAGTGTTAACAAGCTCTAATCGCTGCGCATGATCTAACGGACGGTCTATAATGACGCACTTCACCGTTTGATCTTGTTTGCAGTGCACACAAAGCTCAGCCCAGTGACCCCATCTATTCCTAGTTAAAATCACTTTTTCTTTTTTTAAATCACTGTTTTCCTGTCTGTATCAGTGTATTTAGGCTCTGGATTAACTCCCCTAAAACACTCTACGTAATTGCTGTTCTTTTAACAATTAATTTAATCACTTACTATAGAAATGGGCATTCTATAGTATGTTGATGCTATGCTGACATCTATTTCCTACTATTTTCACACTAGAATGCCTGGAATATCAACTCTACCTTTAACATTTTCTAATACAGAGATTAGTGGTTTTATTTCATGTTGGCTTCAAGGAGTTCCTCAAACCTCTCAGGTCAATCCTCCCGTTCTAACATCTTGCATATTCACTTAGCTATTTGTGTTTCAAGTGAAAATGCAGACGGTCCTCTCAGCAGAGAACCGTAGAGAGGATTGTTCGATATTTTACTTAAGAATATGTATTTAATAGGCTGTTACGGCTTTTACACTGTGGCAACGGCCTTTAGTAACCAAGCCTGCCTCAGAGATCCTATGGCCTTGAATATTTCAGCTATATCTACTTAATCTACCAAGAAAGTCTTTACAAAACTGCTTAAGATATACATTTGAGAGAGTGATTGAGAGAACTGGGAGAGTCAAGAACTGCCACTGAAAAGCTGGAATATGCTAAATGTAAATGCTGTGCTCAGAAATGTCCCACGCATCTACGCTTGGATCCTGTTGGATTTTATTCCTCTTTTTTTTTTTAATTTTTTACTTCTGTTTTTCTTTTCTTAAGGATTTTCTGGCACATAGGCTTTATTGGACAGGGCAGTGAAATGAGGATGAAAAGACAATGTCAGAGCTGGGTTCAAACTCTGCTCCACAATGTATTTTTCGTTAACATTAAGAACATAGAGTGAATGACATTAACCACTGAAATGAGTCCTTGGTTCAAGTCTTGGTCCGGCACAATATTTCTATCATTGCTAAATTGTTAAGAGTGAAAACGCCTTTATAGAAGTTTCAGCACCAGAAACTGTATTTTTATTTCATAATAAAGGGACAATAAAACAGCATCACTTAAACAACACATGCAAAACAAAAAAGCAGCGGTATTCAAGCATGTTTAAAGGCTAATATGGCATTATTTGTGTCCATTAATAAGTAAAAGTTGTCATAAAATAATCCCCGGAAGAGAAGCTGATCAAACATGCCACAGACGATTGCTATTGCTATTTGACTGACTAATGGCTGTGTCTGATGATTTTGTGCAATAACAAATGAGCCTTTTTCTCTTGCAACACTTCCTCCGCTCCAGTCCTGCTCCACTCACAGCGCAGGGTCATAGATTACCAGGACCCGGCTTTAATGAAGTGGCTGCTGAGGAGATTTGCCGCACAAACTAAACGTGTACAACTCCAGAGAAGGTGCAACATCATCATTTCCCCCCATAAACAAGCTGTGCCTCTATCAGCCAAGCAGCCCTGTGGTGTGGGGCCATTGTAGCTGCAGCCTCAGAGAGATAGCCTATACATCCCCCTGATTCCATGACACAAACACTGCAGGTTATAATCAAAAACATCAGGGGCAACATCAGTAACGCAGAAGGTGCAATGGATGCAATTTGATGTCATTGATGAATAAATTGGGCCCGCAATAGCATCCAGAATGAAGGTAAAAGCATGTGGTTTATGTCCTCAGCTGGATGCTAAACAAACAAGAAGGGGAGAGCTGTGACGAAGTATCTTCGTCAGCCAGCGCGGGGAGGCCAGGGCGACATGGCGCCAACACACACACGCGCGCGCGCACACACACACCGTGCCGGCGTTTCTCTTACCTGCCCAATAGCCATTCCTTGTCCCCTCCAAAACCGTCGTAGCAGTCACGGGTGCACTCTTGATTGCTGCTAAACCGTATATCTCGCAATAACTCTTTCTCAGATTCACAAACTCTCCCTGTCACCGTCGTCCTCTCCATGTTTCGGCCAACCCGAACTCAGCTGACTTTCGCATTATATTGCGTCAACGTTGGGCGCACGTGTGTGGCTCGTTGTTTTTGGGTAAATGAATTTGTTTTCCTTGTTTTTGCTTTGAACCACCACACATATAAGGAGCTTTGTGTAAAAATAAAAGTAGGCATTTATTGTATTATTTATGAAAGTGTAATGTTTCTATTTGAAGAGAAAGTTTGATTTTCCTGTTAAATGATTTTGGGGAGGAGCCTCCTACTATAAAAAAGGGGCCTTCTAGCACAACAAAGGCAGTGTGTGTTCCAGGAGGGAGCTGTGTGCACCGCAGGCACTAGCTCCAGAGCCAAACCAAGGTCTTTCTGTCCGTTGTATTGCTGCAGCGATCTGCAAATATCTATTGTTTCTGTTCTGCACCGTTTTGCTTTGCACTTCTGGGAATAAATTCCCGAACACTATTTCTGACTCTCAAAAAGCATTTAAAGTAGACTCTTGTCAGCTTTTATTGGACGATTTGAGATAAAAGGCAAATAGTCAATATAAATGGTAAGAAATCTGCAAGGTTGAGACTTTAAACATTATTATGGCAAAAATGAAGCAGCTTGATATAGTGCAATTTTAGTGAAAAAAATAATAAAAAAATAACGGGGCCACAAAACATTGTCAGAGGTTTACAACTTACTCTTTTTCAAGCCGTGTTTTCAGAAGTAGAATCTATTTTAGTCCAACTAAATAAAAATGTAATTTCGCCCTTTCTTCAGCAAATCCAATTATCTAAAAATAT
The DNA here is from genome assembly GCA_015082035.1 of Chaenogobius annularis. Lineage (NCBI taxonomy): Eukaryota > Metazoa > Chordata > Actinopteri > Gobiiformes > Gobiidae > Chaenogobius > Chaenogobius annularis. Next base: position 2,010,676 of record BJKM01000063.1, on the reverse strand, counting down.
ACTGTTATCAATAATATGAATATTAGAAATGGTATAAAAAAGGACAAGACTTTATGACACATTTACAAAACTGAGATATCGGCAAAACTCTTACATGTGCAGAGATATAACTACTGTAGGTGCCAAATCGAATGAAACATGGATCTGGTTGTCTTTGCTTTTAATGTGTATTTGTGTTTGATTAGGTTTCCAAAGTCACACGAACGACCGACCAAATGCCACCAACTAGATCAGTCATTCCCAACTAACATCCAGTTTGTCATTATGGTCCTTTTCGGAACACACCACCAAAATGGTTACCACCACACAAATATATTAAAGCTATTTAATGAAGAAGCAACAAGAAACTGTAAATGAAGACGAGGAGTTGTGGGACCAGAGAGAGGAGGCTGAATGTGACCCAGTTGAGCAGCCTACAGCTCTGAGACTAAGGGATTAGCTCCTGGATCATAGCTGTACGACAGCGCTGGCTCAAAGGTTTAGCCACAGACACTGACCAGGCTGCTCTTTCTATTGAGGAAATATCACATCACTGTGTCTGATTTCACAATAGAGAAAGATCTTTGTGTGCCGAGACCATTCACAACAGGAAGATGCTGCAAGAGTTTGCATCTTAACGTGAAAATGTTGGGCAGTGCAAGACAATATCTTACAACATTAAATATACTGTTGTGTTAAGAACTTGGACAATATCTTTGGTATCAGAATACTTTTCAAAACATATGAGTTTATTCAAAAAGATCTCTAACATTGAATTGCAGTAACAAAACAGTGTTTGCCAAAACAACTCCCCCCTGATGTGGAGAAAACTGTGAATTGGCAGAGAACCAGTCAACACAGCACTTACCGAGTATTTACGGACTTTCAAGTCCCACTACTTCTCCAGTTTCATTTTTTAAAGCAGAACTATAACTTTAGCTATTGAGCTCCACCTGCAGCTTCCTTGATAATATTTAAGGTTGCCAAATATTAAAAAGAGTTTTCTTCGGGTCGTTGTTGCAAGTCTGGTTTTATGAGAAGCTTCACACCCGAAAATACATATTTAACAACACAGGGACCAACAAAGACAATGAATAATGCAAAAATGTTACCGGTACTTAGTTCTCCTTCAAATCCAGGTAGAAGTGGCAGTAATATCCCATCCCAGTGCAACTAACCTCGCACAAGCATTTTTTCTCAATAAAACGTACTGACAGAAACACAGGATCTGACATGATGCATGCAATAACTAGTCTCTTCATTCATTTCACTGATCGTTTCAAGTGTAAAAAATAAAACTTCAGTAATATCATACAAATGTAGTCTGTTCAATTACTATTCCACATGCATATGTTCTACATGCACATGCTCACACGCATTTTCATTTTACAGTAATATTTATACATTATATATATAATTCTTCTATATTAAAAATGACATTGCCTGAGTTACACGGTCTGTCATCATCTAAAAAACATCTTTAACCTAGTTTGTCACCACTTTATGAAGCAGTTCAATTGGAAACAGTGTGATAAAATGAATGAATGAATGAATGTATTTATTTAATTTGGGCAAGTCCATCAGAACATAGTTAACAGATATTCATATATGCTGCTACCCAAAAGGAGTAGGCAGAAGAAAAACGTATAATGAATAGCCCCACTTGTATAACTTGCTGATGCTTACGCCTCTGTAAGGCAAGCTGCAGAAGATGCACATTACATACAAATAAGGATGTCTTCTAGGCTACTGCCTAAAATACAAAAAAGACATTAATAAATAGACAAGACAGTTTTTGCACCCTTAGAGTCACGTGTGTACATGCGCATTTGTATATTTACTTTTTATTTAATTGCTCGTTTACATTTTTGTTTAAATTGCTCCAACGAGGTGCTACCCTTAAGTTGCTCCTCTAGAGCGGAAAAGTGAAGGTGAAAAATTATGTTAAGATATAATGTTAAATCTTGAGGCCCAAACGTCATCTTGATATTTATTGGGAGATGGTTAGTCTGACTCTATACATTATAAGTAGGTTTTCAATTTCTCTATATCATCTAATTTGAGCATGTGACCTGAGAAAAACAGTGTTTTTGAGGTAATCAAACAATAGTTTCATAAACCATTTGTATTGTTTTTTGCTCTAGTATGAATATGATAGAATTAATTACACTTTTTAATAGTCAAGGCTGTGTACATTGTCAGTGCAGAAATCTCAAGCAACCATGCTGAAAACCTTTATGTAACCTCAAATAATCAATGAGAAGCGTTTTGGCTCTTTGAGGCTTTGAGCCTCAACAGTGTTGTGACGTTTTGAACTAAAGCCTTGGTTAGAAAAAGGGAAGCGATCTGATGGCAAGGAGGTGGCCATGACAGGTCGAAAGAGGAGGAGGGGAGGAGGAAGGAGGAGGGGTGAGGAGGGGGTCTCATGAAGGACAGGGCGAGCGACACAAGTGGGGGTTGAGATAGTGCAGCAACAGCAGATATAGACAGCACAGACAGAGAGAGGAATGATTGGTGGATAGTAGGAGTTCAGAGACGAGGAAAGTGATAGCAAGGGAGGAGAGGAAGGGAGGGAGGGAAGGAGGGAGGGAGGGAAGGAAGGAGGGAGAGAGGGAGGGAGGGGTGGGGGGTACAGTGGTGGGAAGGTTGGAGGAGGAACAGTATGTCATGTGTTGTTTTATTCTCATCCAGAAGCCAGAGAGTGGAGGCAGGCACCTGTTCATTATTCTGCTGTGTTATCTAACAGGCGAGGCTAAATATTTGGTAAAGGTACAGACACTGTCCAGGAACTGCTTACTGCCCTTTGATACCTGATTACTAAAATAGTTATACAGTTATAAAAGATAGTCATTTTGGTAACGCTTTCAATAGCCTTAATAAGCACGAATAAAGAGCAAAATGATTTACAAATAGTATATTAAAAGGTGACTTAGGTACTTAGTTGTTGGGGAAAAATCCCCCTTAGTGCTGGAACCTGAATACACCAAAACACGAAAACAGTCAAGTTTTACTTGCAAGGGTGGTGTTTTTATTTCGGAGGGGAGACAGACACCAGCAGTGGCTCAGTGAACTGCTCCAAAGAGCTGTCTCCTCTCGACTTTTTATTGAGCAGTATGGGTGGAACCACATGACATATTCAATGTTCATCCTACACAAAGATAGCATTTAAGTCTGCTAATCATATGACATACGGGGGGAAACCTCTCTTGCCCTCAGGCTCAAATGAAACACCTCGTGCCTGAGACTGGCAAGCAGACATCTACTTGCTCATGAACACATGTTTAACAATGATAACTTGTACATTAAATAATTACTTTAACATTAGTATTGAACTAACATCATCATTTTACATTTTGTTCATTGTAAACCACAATATTGGTCTAAAATGGCTTAATAATAGAAATAGGTCCATTGACATTTCACTGTAGTAAGCGGATTGTCTTTTATGTGTTTTTATTCTTGAAACGTGGCATTTTTAGAACCCTGCGTGTTTCCCTTGGAGTCTATATTTTTCAAATAATCTCAACAAAGTACAGGGATGTGGGCGGGGATAGGGGGTAGGTGGAAATGGGTATTTTCTGAGCTCTCAAGCCTCAGTTGCAGTACAACACTAGAATTAAAACTACAACTTTGAGTAAACTAATGATCAGGAAACACTTGTAAAAAGGTTAGAAGCTAATTAAAGTGGATTAAGCATAAGAATGATTCAGGCTTAATTACTACTTAATTACTACTATAAACCTAACCCCTTAATTAAGTAGTTATTAAGCTTGACTCATTCTTAAAAAATGATTTGTTAATTGCATTAAGGCTAAATAGTATCACTAGTCTTAATAATTATATGCAAAAAAACACACAGATGTCTCATTTTCACCCTAAGAGATGCTGTCATAATATATCTGTACTGGGGCCAAACAAATTGTACTTTATTACATGAAAATAAATCAGGTCTAGCCAAACAAATTGGGTGTGTGGATCCATATTGACTACTAGATTTGGCATGTGGATCTCTTAACCATTGTTGCCCCAACCTCAAACACAATCGCATCAGTTGTTCCACTCTTGTCCATTGGTTGAATAACATAACAGAGCATAGTCCAATAAAAAGGCAATATGCTTCAATGAGCAACTTCAAGGGAAACTCAACATGCCATTACTTATTGATGATGCGTGTGCCCTAGTTCCCCAGTGGCCACACCCTAAAAGACCAGCAACAGAACACGTACAATATAAGGTTTTACAAATACTGTTCATTACATCTAAGACAAGAACCAATGCTCAGGCTCAACTTGAATAAGGAATAAAACAGAGACTAAAATCAAGTAGCCTATATCAAGGCCAGCATAAACAAACTAAGCGATTGTTTAAGACCACAACCATTTAGAGGGCCACATGTGCCGAGCGAGAGGGAGAGTGAGACGCATGTTGGTGAAACAAACTCTCCGGGGCTTTGCTTAAAAGAGGAAGCAGGAAACCTACACACAGTAAAAAAGATATGTCAGGCAAAGTGCCTTTAGTTCTTTATCGTCCCAAATCCAGAGTGGAATGTGTCGCCCTCGCTCTCACACGAGCCCCAGAAGAACACACACTGGTCACACCTGGGTCAGGAGCACTCCACGGATATGTTCTACGAAGCTCAGGCAAAAAAAAACACTCTTTATTTGAGAATCAGCCAAAAACACAAATGGCACTCATCTGTCTTTGCAAATGAACTCTCAATTATTTTCAACATTAATATTGTCTTAATAAAATACTTGTAAATGTAAAAAAAGAAAGAAAATAAATTGTGAAAAAATTAAATAAGCCCAACACGTCACGCAATCAATACAAACCGCTCTGTGCAGTGCATTGCTAAGTTAAGCGCATCAAAAAATGTAAGTTAAGACAGAAGAGTTTGCATCAGTGGTCCTCTGGAGTCAGAACTTGGTGACAAAAATCAGACCACTAAACATTTGATCTAAAGCAAACTTGTGAGAGAGAGCCGTGTGTCCCTTTATGCAAGAGTGGTCCAAAAAAATCATGCATGTGAATATTAATGATGTGCCAATGCATTTGTGAGCGCTAAGAACAAGTTAGATTTCAATTCCTTCTTCCTCCTTTCACAGATTGAAAATCAGGCACTCCAGCATTAAGATCTCCAGGGAAAGTCCTGTAGTCCGGGGTCATGCTCCTCGACCAGGTCACTCCCTTCCTTCTGGGCCACCGGCCTTGAAGCTCGCAGCTGTGCACAGTCCATCAGGTAACCGAGGTGGGATTCTCTGGAAAACAACAGCATCCTGGGGTCACAGACTTTTTTTTTTACTGGGTTACTCTGGACTAGGAACTAAAACGAGTCGGCACCAAAGAAAATATGTAATTTAAACGATATAGTACTTCTCAAAGGCATTCCAACAATATGTTTCAAATTGTATAGACAAAACCATCATAATAAAATTACAAACAAATGGAAACCCTAACTAATACTGACCTTTAATACTTCTCCCTCATCATTATCTTATTTGTAGTTTTTAATTGTTTTTGTAATCTTTTTGTATATTGTCCTGGATTTCAGGATTGTGGAGCATTTTAGATACATTTTGCGGACTTGGTTAAAATAAAAATTTAAAATTAAAAAGCATACTATTAGGGCTGCAACTAAGGATCATTTTGCTAATCGATTAGTCTAGCAATTATTCGATTATTTGATAAGTCAATGCAAAAGTCACGTGATGAAAAGAGTTGACCCGGATGAAGCTGAAGTGAAGCCATTTGAGGAGTGTTTTCATCAAATACATTGAATTTAAACATGTTCCACATAATTTTCATGCAATTACGTCTCAATTTGAGTCATTAAACTTCTTTTCTCAGCTCATGGCATGTTGTGGAACCCTTGTATAGACAAGTTAACGATTATTCAATTACTATATTAGTTTGAGCATTATTTCAATAATCAATTCGTTTAATCGGTTAACTTGTTGCAGCCCTACATACTATGATTTTTTTAGCTCTCAGATATCATCAGCGGCTAGCCACTAATGTACTGTTTAGCCTGTGTCTTTGTCATCTTCCATTCACAGGCCGATAACACCAGAATATGCTTTATCATTTGCCCTTTAACACCCCGGGTAAACCACAAATCACATGCAGTGATACACCACATTACATAAGCACAAAACAGGCACACACTGGAGAGGAGAGAGAGGATTTAAAGGAAACTCCTACACACCCGATACATCAAGACAGCGCCCCCAGCATGTACGCCTCATGTGTGGTGGACATGCTGCTTGTGGAGCTTCCCTTGGGGGACTTGGACACGGCTTCTACATTCCAGATTGTAGAGAAAGAAAAAAGCAATTTGGAGATTTCCCCTTACACCTGCATTTAAATATTGATGCGTCTCCAGCCCGCCTATCTTGTCTTAGCGGTAGATGCTGCTGTTGATCATTTCCTCATGGTAGTTTCACATCACAGGACATACTGGCGTGTAGGAAAGCAGACACAGAAAAGCGAATCCTCATGTGAATATAAATGTTTAAAAGGGATGGTTTTGTCTCAGGATGCATTGATGAAATGTTTATGGAGCAATGGAAGTGGAACAAAAGTGTAAGGTGCATGCATGCGTGGATGGGCCAGGTCAAGCATGACTGTTGACATGTTTGATTTTATGTGGCAGAAGAAATCAGAAATTGTAACTAGCTGTCATCTATGATACATTTATTCTCAAATGAAAGTCTATATGACAGGTTAGACTACATATTTCACTAAAACGTGAACATAATTATATTTTAGATTACAGAGAACATTTTGCCTATTTGTTCCCAGTTTTATAATGTTACTTCCTGGTTGGACATGGGCTGCAGATATGATGTCGGTACTGGTAATTGCACAACTGCTACCTAGCAACCATACTGAAAACAAGAGCCAAATCCCATTAGCATAAGCATAAGTTAAGTGTAAATTGTCGCTGTGGCACGTCGCACATTGATGACATAGGTAAGTGGATTCTAATTTAGAAAGCCGCTATACTTCCTGTAATTTTAAACTCAACTTAATGGAAGTAAAATTATGATATTTACCACAGGTGCTATCCTACGAAACTAAGTAATAATTAGAAAAACAGGAAATTAATAAAACAGGAGAACCTGTCACATAGACTTTTAAGTTCAGTCCATTAAATCCCTCTGTAGTTGGAACACACCCTCCGGTCCCCCTTCTTGAACAGAGGGACCACCACCCCGGTCTGCCAGTCCAGAGGCACTGTCCCTGACCGCCACGCGATGTTGCAGAGACGTGTCAACCAAGACAGTCCTGCAACATCCAGAGACTTTAGGTGCTCAGGGCGTATCTCATCCACCCCCGGAGCTCTGCCACCGAGGAGTTTGCCAACAACCTCAGTGACTTTGGCTTGATGGATCACTATACACTTGGGCCTGCCAAGTCTGTCCGGCTTCCTCCACCGCCAGCGGATCCAACTCACCACCAGGTGGTGATCGGTTGACAGCTCCGCACCTCTCTTTACCCGAGTGTCCAAGACACGCGGCCGGAGGTCAGATGACACAACAACAAAGTCGATCATTGATCTCCGGCCTAGGGTGTCCTTGTGCCACGTGCACTGGTGGACACCCTTGTGCTTGAACATGGTGTTCGTTATGGACAGTCTGTGACTAGCACAGAAGACCAATAACTGAACACCGCTCGGGTTTAGATCGGGGGGGCCGTTCTTTCCAATCACCCCTCTCCAGGTGTCACTGTCGTTGCCCACGTGGGCGTTGAAGTCCCCCAGTAGAACAACGGATCAAATAGGACACTATTAGATTTAAAGGGGACACATTATGCAAAATCAACTCGAATGAGCTTCTAACCTTGTCATCAATTTGCCAATGGGACTACAGATGAAAATTATGGCTAACTCTGGCACATTTACATGATGGATTAGCACATGTCGGTTAATGTGCACAGTCCCATTTTAAAAAAGTAAAAATAAACAACGGGGTTTCAGAGTGGCTACCACTCACGCCTCACAGCAAGGGTTTGACTCCCAGGCCACCCGGGCCTTTCTGTTCGGAATTTGCGGAGAATAAATTGCACAATGCCAACAGTTCTAAATTATCTCAAGCTACAATTAAATTCTTTAAAAGAAAAACTTTGGATTTACAAATCTTACCAACTATTTGCCACAGTCAAAGTATCTGAAAATATAAGCATATATTGTCCTAAAAGCCAGGAAAGCAATCAAAAACGCTGTCATGTCATGCCACGATAAACCTAACTCATGCTGGTGAAATATTACATTTAGGAACCTGCATGGGGAAAACAGGGAAACCCAATTATGCAGCAATTCAGCCTGGAGCAAAGCCATATACAGTACGCAGCAATAACAACTCAGACAAATGAAATATAGAAGCGCTCAGATAATAAAGTGATGGCTGTGTGAGCATCACCAAGCCCACACATGGGGAATTCCTTTCAAAAACACAAAATGCATCCTCAAAAGTGTGAAAAGGATGTTGCATCGTATCACAAAAATACCTTTTAACTGTTATTTCATTTTAAATTGTGTTAAAAAGACACAAAGAACAAGGCATACAGAGAGAAACAAAAAGGTTTCATCATGGTCATAAAACAATGCTTGCATGTTGCTTGAAAATGATCAGATCTGGATTTTTACATGGCCAAACATTGTACAATAATAATCATTTCAATTAAAAAAAACAAAAACATTTTGAAGTATTGCTTTTATTTTTACTTATCGACTTCATTCCTATTTTGTTTGGTTTTTTGTTGTTTTTACTTTGAAGTAGTTTCTTGTTTCCTGGTTGCGGAGTGAGGAACGCCACAGATTTGAAAGATGGCAGTGGGTTATTTTAGACTTTCTCACAAGCATGTAAATAATGCAGTGATGTTCCCTCATTGGTCATTAGTTTTGGAGATTCGCTGCTGCCGACTGCCGATAGGATGACATCGCCACCGCAAGTTGTGACCCAAACATTCATCTTAGTTTCTCCAATGCCAGTGAGGCCCAATTAGCAGGACATAATTAGCAGACTATTTGTTATTCCAAGTGTACTGCTTTGATAAGAGTTTGTTTATTCAAAATGTTTACTAGTGTAATTAATAGTCTGTGGTGCTTTAGAGGTAAATTGTAAGGTAATTATTCATCATGTACATTTGTTTCTACCTACAAATATATTGTATTTTGTCAGTATTAGAGATAAATATGTACAGTTTTCCTTATTATGTTCTTTGAAATGGTCAAAATAAGTAGTAGTACTTTTCCACATATATTGAGTATCGGCACCTTTTACATACAGCTGGTAACTGCTTCAAGTTTCTAAGTGGTCCACATGATACAATAGAAACAAATGAATCAATTATTGGTGCACGATGTAAGACCAGAACATAATTAGTTTGTATTTCATACCCATAGTGGTGGAAGAAGTACTCAGAGTTGTTATTTAAGTAAAAGTGTACATATCCGGTCAAAGAAAATAAAGAAAGTAAAAGTGTCACATAAAAAAAGAGTCATATCAAAGTATTTATTTACAAATATGCTTTAGTATATTCCACACAAATGTGAGAACTATTAAAGTGTGAAATGTGGTGATCTTGATAGACATAGGGTAGAGAAAGACTTTAGGCAAGATGTTACCATAAGAAATAATAACCTCAACGCCTCATTTCAGACACTAATGAAAAAACCTTTATACTTTTCAGATCAGATAAAACATTTAGAAAGTACAGATACCTGCTCTTGACCTTAGGGAAGTAAAAGTAAAAAATCCACTGTAAAATATTATTTAGCAAAGTACAGATACCTGTAAAAAGGTAACTAAGTACAGTACTAATACTTGGAGTATCCATTGCTCTGTATGTCCACTAATCCGACCTGTGACTTGGCCTGGTGCTGTCTCCATGGGGATGGATAACTTTAATGTCGTACTGAGTGAGGAAGATTCCAGACACCTTTAATGTAAAAGTTATTGACAAAAATCTGCATATGTTGTAAAATTCAGATATTTTTGTATCTCTATACTCAAATCGGACTCATGTATGAGTCTTCCTAATATATTCTTGTACAATAATATAGCAGCGTGTTCTGCAATTCAGTGCCATTTTCCTAGATGATGACCCCAATAATAATAAAGATTTTAACTGTAAGTGCCAAAATGCCTTCTTGCTTGTTTCTTCCCTGTGCAATAAACTCCATCAATAATGAAAGAGGGCCAGGCTTCCAGTGATACTGCTTTTCCCAGCATCTCTGCATACGCATTTCAAACTAGGCCTTAGAGGAGACCGTAAACAGGTTACGAGTGAACTGTGAGGAATAAAATAATAGAAAGAAAAGGCTTTCAAAGGCAGTTTTTGTACTAAGATATTCATCATTCCACAAACATTCTGAGCTCTATCTCAAAATAATTACAAAAAATTGGTTATCTTGCTAACTTCTTTAATGAGTAACTTCCTTTAAAGACGTGGAAAAAACTTGATAAAAACTTTGAAATAGCTCTGGAGTTCAAATCCAGTTCATGCAGCGTGCACAGTGAAGTATTCACAGAGCTTCATTTATGTCTAATGCGGGCCAGTTTAGCAGGGGAAATACAGCTTAATGGAAGAAGATAATGAAGAATATGAAATATGTGCTACATTTGAATAGTTAATAAAATGAGGGAAATATTTAAAACTAATTCTGCAGCGCAAAAGGGAAAACAAGCAGTGAGACAGTAAGGAAATGCTTTAATTACATAGAGGTGATAGAAAGGAAGATTTGAAAAGTCTCTATTTCACCATTTAACGGCAGTGCAAGTGAGTTATGAATGAGATTTACCTGAACATGAGCTGCTATTGAGTGAGTTTGCTTGATACACAGCGAGCACGAGGGAGGGAGAGAGAGAGAGAGAGAGACACTGCAGTAGAGACACAGACGCATGGATCTTTGAAAACTGGAACCATGCTAGAGCTGAAGATGTCTACAGCTTAGTTTTGTGTACAATCATATCATCCTAAGCAGGCCAACCAATTAATCAATAAATCGCTCTATTAAAGAACCTGTCTTCCATGACTGTTGGAAAAAGGCAGTAATTACACCTTTGCTAAAGGGGGATACTCAGCTGAACTTTCGAACTACAGGCCAGTGAGCATCCTACCTGTAATACCAAAGGTAGTTGAAAAGGTGGTGGCCCAGCAGCTAATGCGAGGGTGGCAAAGATACGGCCCCACTTCATCCAGAAGTTCAAATTGTAGCATGCGCAGATTGAAAATAATGATTTTAAAAACATTTGAATATGTCCAGTTTATATTTTGGATTGATTTTACTATTCATGAACGTATATCACAAATGCTTGTGGGAAGGGAGCACCAAAAACAATAGCTTTTTTGAGTAGCAGCAAATCACGTGACAATGCGTGTACGGCAAAACGAAAGAATGAATAAGCTAAATCCAAGGCCCCAAACGAGTAAAATATTACATATTCACCAAAGCTTGACTTTTTGACTTTATATATCGACATTATCTGGTCATTTCAATAGCCACAGTAGGCTTCATTACATGCCCAGCAGGCCGATGCTCCCCCAGTATAGTCAACATCGATATTACCTGGATATTAGTGCACCCATGGGTGTGTGGGTTTTTTGTTGTGGTGTTTTAGGTGCCAGCGGTACGCACTTAGGCAGACTCACTCAGCCAGGTACACCGGAGGTGTAATCCACAGCAGGCGAATCACTAGACCTGGTGCTGACCAAACTTTTTGAGTGAAGATGGCTGTTGGGCTGAGCAGGCGGTGGCAGGCAGGAACCTCTCCAAACCCGAGGCAGGCTCTCAGATGTCAGGTGAGACTGGACAGCTGCACTGACATGTCTTGTACGTGGATGCTTTCATTGCGACTCACTCACAAAACATATTAGATTAAAGTACCATAGCCCCGTCATGAACAACGGCGTCTTGACGCTGGACTTGAGCATTTTGCCACAATTAGAGAAGAATGTGAGTCACAAGCACATCACGCCAGGATTTGCAAGCCTATGTATTATCAGCATGGGAGGGGAGAGTGCCGCATGCATCCGAGAAAACACACCGGGATCTGGAAGTCTTGTGCCATGAAGGAGCATGTGTCCAAGGACCATGGTTGTTCATGACAGGGCTATGGTAGTTTAATCTAATCTGTTTTGTGAGAAACTCCTCAGAGCACAATTACGCAGGATCTGGGAGTCTGTCTGCGGGTGAAGAGGTCCATTGATAAATTACCAAATAATGTCAAAACAGTCAAAAGGTCAAGTCTCAGTGAATATATGGCTAACAATATACTCATTTTAAGGAACTTCAAGTTAAATAAAGCGTATTTTTATCAACATTCTGTGATTATACATTCATAGATATAATCATAAATAGACAATACAAAATAAATACAGCAAAAATGCTTCTAAAAGTAAGCATTTCTTGGGTTTCCCCAGATGTTCCAAATTGAACTGCCGGACAATCGTATTTCCGGAACAAAAAAAACCTTGATAGTTCCGACTCGCACAAAACTTTACAGATTGGACTTCAGCAGAGATGCATGAGCGGGAAAAGAGATGCGATCAATTCATTGATCTTAATTACAGAAAATAAAACACTGCACAAGAAAAGGGCACTGTGTCCTCTTTTTGGACAGCTCGATGGAGGTGCTAGAAGGCTCCCTCTTGTTCAGTATTTACATTAATGATCTCCCGGCCATCTGCCCTGAAGTGACTGCACAGATGTACGCAGACGCCACCGACGTATATGTTCATGCCAAATCCAGCCTGAAAGCTGCATCTGTGTTGCAATGCGCAATGGAGAACATTTCAGACTGGATAGTGCGATCATGTCTGACACTAAATCTTAATAAAACGGTCAGCATGTATTTTTCAATACGGAATAGTCTCCTTTCTGCATCTGGAATTGTCATTACAGGAGAAAAGTTGCAAGTTGTTGATTCAGTTAAATATTTAGGCGTTTTGCTAGATATTTAAAAAGCACATCTAAAATCTAAAATAATAAAAAATCTCAAATTTGATTTGGCTTAGTTTAGATTCATTCGACATCAAATGAGTACTGATGCAGCTAAGCTTTTTATGCATTCAATGATATTTTCACATTTTACACACTGGCAGCAAACAAACTCTTCAAAGCTTGTATCAACAAGCACACAAGATATTAGATATGAAACCTATGTCACATCATTGTTTATTTGTTATTGTATTTTTGTATAGAAATATAAAATGTTGACTTTTCAAAATGTCATTCTGTAAATATTAATCTAATTTATACGATTTTTCACAACCTGGTGCCCGCACGTTTGTTGTGAGATCATGTGGTGAGGCTAGACAACCAGAGCCTCCTCCAGAGGAGACTGCTAGATGAACTCCTATAGAGCCTATAGGGGCTCTATATAGGGCCTATAGAGAATAAGGAGTGTAGTCAATTGTGATCTGTCTGCAAGAATGATATACATTGTAAATATTTAAATTTTCAGTCAGTGTAATCCCTCATTTGTCCAGGAGTATTCCATTGTAGAAAAAGATTCACCTAGACCTAGTCCCAAATTCAGAGTGGAATGTCTCGTACGTCACGTTTGGACCCCATTTTGTACGTAAGCAAGTATTATAAATGAGCCCCCAGATCTGTGGAAAGTCAGCTCACAGTAAGAATGCATGTTTTCAAGGCATTTCTATACCTGTATTTGACTAAAGGCAAGATAGATCATTTTAGTAGTAGGACTGCCTGGAGAAACAATCTCTACTCCAGATGAACAGCTCTTCATCTGCCTCGAAGAACTGTTTCTCCTCCTGAATGGTTCCCGCGCGACAGTCTATCTGCAAAGGGAAGCCCGTCCACCAGCCCGTCCGTGGGAGTCGGATCTCCCCTTCACTGTGGAACTCCGCGGAGTTTGGTAGTTTTTCCTTGCCAAGAAGGAGGGAGGGTCTAAGGACAGGGGATGTTGGGACATTCGTCTGAAGACAGGGGATGCTGGGAGATTTGCTAATTTCCTATGAAAATTGTTTAAGGGCAATAAATTGAACTGAATTGAATAGAACATTTTAGGCATAGTAATACATCTCCATGAGGGTAGTCAGGCGTGGCAAACCCCCCACTAGAAAAACTACAAAGTGCAACTTTACTTTAACTTAAACAAAGGACAAACTCCAAAGGAAAATCAGATTAGCATAACTATATCAATGGTTACTGCCTAATAAAGCATTGTGGTTAGCAATATAATGCTAGAATAAGCAACCAAACACATTTGGTTGGAACTTTCCATGTAGGTGGTAGTGCTGTATTACATCTTGATGAGACAATTGTGAGTTTTCAGAGATCCAATTATTCACCATCTCCACCAAAAGCTGTCAGTTTAACCAATGAGATGTTGACTGCTCTGCGTGAAATAAGTTGGTATGAACCAATTAGCAGAATGGGCACAAAGCCACAACACACTCTCACATTCTGTCATGATTTAGACCAACGCTTAAATATCCACTGAGATGTATTTTAGAACAGCGTGAGTCAAAAAACAAATCAAGTCGAACAAGCTGCCACGAGGTCAGGTGTGGAGTAGGTCAATGACATGCAGTGGCAGTGACCTTCAGTTGTTCTATATGGGTTTTACAATCATCCTATTGTTTTGTCAGTTTAGCCTCATTATTTCCAGCAAATGACAATTACTTTGAACTGAAATTGAAAAAAATATCTATCTGTCTATGATTAAGGATAAAGAAAATCAAGATTCAGTCCACAGTGCTAATTTTAACCTTAACATTTGAGAGAAAATTATATAAACTGCTCAAGTAATACAAGAATCTCATAGTTCAGAACATGTTTGATGGCCATTTGATAACTGTTATCGTTATAATTGGAATTTTTATTCAGTTGCAATTGTGTAGTTGCAGTTTCAGTAAAAAAAAATCCTTCATAAATCACAATTAAGTAAACTACATCACACATTTGATCAATGATGCTAAATATATACATATAGCTCGAACATGAACTCCCTTTAAATCCAAATAAGAGACCAACGCCTACACAGTAAGACTATTTAAAACTTTCTAAACTTTCTTTTGATTCAGTATAGAATTTGAAATGAATGCCCTAATTTCTTGCCAAGATTGTGTTTTGGAAATTGCCAAGCAGAGCAGGACTTTCTTAAAATTGGCTTTATTAATAATTCATCAATTTGAATGAAGTTTCAAATCTGACTTGTCACTGTACTCAATAGTGCGTAACAGTAAGAAGAGGAGGCGGGAAATAAGAAGGGAAAGAAAAGAAAGGGAATTTTCAGAAGCCATCTCGCATTCATGCGCACAAATTGTTAGCCTTTTTTCCCTCTGAATAAAGCCTTAAGTACCACCAAAAATAAAAGCCAGCCGCTGACGAACAAAATGTCAGACGTCAAGAAAGTGGTGTAGCTTCCGGTGTGATCAATAAATAAAAGTTTGAAATCAATTCTAAAGCTAAAGGGCAAGCGAAGTAAATATGATAGAGGCTGGATGTTTTGTGTTAAAAACTTAAACTGTAAACGCGTTAAAGATTTTTGCTATTAATAGATTTCCAAGCGGCGGTTCACCAAAAATGATTCTATATCATGTGGTTCAGAAAACAAATACTTGGTAAAATCTCCAATATATAGGATCTTGAAAAACACTGGTTTAGTTTAATTAACTTACAAATTCATATTTACATTTCTTTATCTATGACAAATGGTAAAAGCAGCTCAGCAGAGTATGCGGGTTGGAGGCTCTATTCCCAGTCTGACAATATCTGCTTGATTATATAATTTTAGATTTATTCAAGTCCAATATGGGAAAAAAAAGTAATTTCAAAACTGACAAAATTGTAAGCCTATTGTGCTGCAGTTAAATGAAATAATCATCATTATCAAAAGCTAGTTCTGATAAAAAAAAAAAAAAACAATACAATCAAAGTCACTTCCCTGAGCGCTTCTTTGAGGCATCACCCCTCCTTTTCTGTTTTCTCTTTACTACCGGGCGCAGGCAGCGAGCAGTTGGCTTGGTTAGGTTTAGAATCAGACTGAAACCGGTGCCTCAAAAAACAACCACATAGCCTTTTTCTGATTGTGTCAACTTACAAAATGTATTTTATTTTACTCTAATCGGCCTCATATTCACAGAGAAAGAGTGAGTGAGTGCAGACTGACGCCAACGCTGCGACACACGGAAGTCAAACATGTTCTTGCAAAAGACAAACGTTATAAGTTTACCTACAACATAAAACATAAGTTTAGAAGTGCGGAGAAAAGTTTTTGCAGCCTGAGTGTTACTTGGAGCCTCTCAGTCCACAGGGAAGGTGAGAAAAGAGGTGAAGATATGAAGGGCCAGAACCTGTGCAGTGAAATTCAGTGCCTGGGGTAATGGGTGGACATCATGCAGCCAAGTAAATGGGCAGTGACCTGCTAAAATAGTATATCTAAAATATATCAGAATGCAGGAAATCACTTGAGATTTCATTAAAGTTTCCTGAGGGTCGAGTCCCAGACCCCCCTAGACTGACCTGTTGTGCCTCAGCCTATGAACAAATAACTTGGATGTTGAACCATGTCTGTGCATTGAAGGTGGAAAAGTGCTATATAAATACACTGTAATAATAATATATTAGTTTGTTTTATGTATTGTAATACATGTTCAGACAACAGAAATTAAAGTTTGTTTTGGCCAAAATAAGCTATAAAATATTTCGGAACATGAGTAGTAGTAGGGTTGGAGACCCCTGCACCAGCAACTGCATCACATAGTCCTTTAGAAGTTGATCAATAGATTATTAAACCCTAAAAACATGAATGCATTATTTCATAGTAAATAATATGACTTTCATTAGGTTTCATTTTCTGTGTTTTCCAATGAGCCAAAACAACATAATTATTCTTTTTATTTAAATTCTTGGTGATTTTCCTGTTCAGATAAATGCTACCTTTTGCCGTATTCCCCCTTTAAATCCCATGGGTAAAGCCACTTGATACATTCATATTTTGGGGCCTTTTTATTCAAAAGATGCTGATTTCCATCCCCACATTTATCACCAGAGCTTGTGTGTAGGCAGGATAAGAACAGGTTCATAAATACAACGACCTCTGGTGTACCAACAAATATACACAACTTTTCTCTGCAATGTTGATAAATGAGGGCCACTGTATATAGAATACCATCTGACAGCATGTGATAATCCTTCCTGACCGACTCTTCCTTAATCCCCGGGGTAATGCTACAAAGTTCCCACAGTTGTAGTTGACATTTCACAACCACTTAGCCTCATGTTTGACAGCTGTAGATTTGAAATGTACCGTGTGGCACGGCTTTTAACTCACCAGTAAAGTCTGTCAAAATCTCTCGAGAGCCAGGCCTAATTCCCATCAAATCAGCAGCTCACATTATATTAAACTCTTCTGACATGTTTGAATGATGAAACATAAAGACTGTTGCCATAGCAATTAACAATTCAAAACATCAATTTCATCATTTGAATGGTCAAAACCCATCAAAATAGCATCTAAAACAGGAAATTGAAACCCATAAATAGGAGAGAGCAACATTCTTTATAGAAAATAGCAGTACAGCCCTGGGATGTTTTCCAAGTCACTTCACTTGTGACAAACATAACGACTTCGGTGGGGCAGTGACATGGGACTTAAAGGAGACCTAGATGCGTTATTTGGACTGTATTCGTTGGTTGGGAATAACTAACAAGGCCACACTTCTATTAAGAGAGCGATACGATGTGAGTGAGGAGAAGAAAAAGAGAGACGAGTGGTAGTGGTGTCATTTTATAACAAGTGGTTGTTTCACTTTCACTTACGTAGGGATGAGGTGCACTGTGAGGGGGTGGGAGAGGAGAGACATTTGAAACCAAGAATGAAGTTAACTGAGGAAACAATGGTATAACAATGGTATAACATGGGTAAAAGCTCAAAAAAGTCAAATTTTCATGTGCTTTAAGGTTCAGGCTTGTACAAAAAATATATTCTTTTTATATATGATGGTTTTCATGTTTAAATGTAGTTTAAAGCAAGGAGAATCAACAGGTGCATATGAATGAACAGTGGCTTCTTCAGTGGACTTGGATTTTACCTTAAACTCTACTTAGACCGAGTTTTAGATCATTTTGACTCAAACTTTATCTTAATGACTTGGACTTGCACTGAGAGCTTAAGCTAAAGTGACTTGACTACAACAACTGTAAGCAGGTCTGACTATGTTTTTTTAATTCAAACTAATGCGGAAACCGCTAAAACCATCAAGATTTACAGTGTTGGGCAAAATTAAGCTGCATGAATACAAAGACTCTTTGACAAATACCATTATGGTTCAGGGGAAAAGCCTTTTTCATTGGGTTTGTCCTCAGACTCACATATCAAATTGATCCTTTGCGACGAAGTTATTTCTTCACTGCAGCATTATGAATATATTATTGCAGAACAGCAGCATATTCCCCAATTGTAAACAACATTTTTATTTATGCGTTTTTTTATATGTGTATTGCAATAACATCATATCTGTGTTTCTATTACCTTGTTGCAAACTCCCACCACGGCAAAATGACTCAGACAATGCTGTTAGGTTTAATGGCATTATCATTTTTAGCATATTGCTGTCTCATTTATTTTTATAATGTTATGCTCTTTATGGCCTTCTTTGCTCTTGAAGCTTGTGCATTCTTAAAATATTTGTTCCCCTTTCTGTATTGATAACAAGAATTGTCCTGATCTGAATTTACTAAACAGTACCTCATTAAACATTGACAGATTTGTGCTACTAACAGTTTAGGGCTGACGGACTTAGGCCTTTGTTTGTCCTCAAATACGATTTTATGGCTACAAAGCATATCGATCACATTCAAACCAAAAAGCAAGGAATGGATGTGATAGCACTCATCAAGAATGTACAAGTCTGTGTCATATATATTTCAACCCGTGTTATATATATTTCAAAGTTATTGTTCTTGCATGTCTAAATACATGGGGAAAATTTGATATGCAAACTTGACTTTCATTCAGATGTAGATAAACCCCTGATATTTTGTTGAGTCCAATACCTACGGTTGGTTCCAAAACAATTTCCGAAAGTCACGTAAGATTTATTCACAAGCAAACTGTTTTAGGCTGCAGTGACGTGAACAGGAATATTTGACAGGAATATAATGTAGTCTATTTACGTCAAATCATTCAATAAATGAAGATGCTTTGTTTAAAAAATACATGTACAATGGCTCTTTTATCCTGCTGTTTGAGTTGCGGTCTCTTATGGTTAAGCTCAGACATTTGTATAAGAATCCACTGTCTCCCATTGACAATAAAGGAGCTGGAGATGACAGCAAATCAGAGGCTCTCCATTCAATAAAACGACATTATGGCACTGGCTCCGGCTGCTTTCACAGCTCAAAGAGGCGGGCGCGGACCGTGGGTGGCCTGGCTTCTGCTGAAATTCAAATGGATTTGACAAACAACAAGGGAGTTGATGTGGCGTTTGGAGAATGTAGGTCACTCATCTTCGCACTGAAGGAACACACAGACGTGAGATTCAAACGTGCTGCTCAGAGGGACCATGGTTAGTGAGGATGTCGTGATGCAGCGGAACTACAGAAAGAGAGAGGGAAAGTTATTTCAAATGTCAGCAAACAATTGATGTCCCCGGGTGTGGTGACACAATTTCTCTATCGGAGCTCTTGGTGCAGCAGATTCAATAGTTCACATTGCACATTATTGTCTAAATGTTCCAGTAGTATTTTTTTTTATCAGTGAACAAAACAATATACAGTTTGCATGGCGACTTATTGTCTTAAATGAATGTTTTAGAGCTTTTAACTATGTTACAATTGTTTTCTATTCTCATTTACACACTCAAAGTTGTATTTAGAGTGATTCATGCATGTTTTATTCTCCTGCATTCAAGAAGCCATTGTTTAGAAAACCTCCGTTACCACTACACGCCCACTGCACTGTACTTTCTTTGTTCTTTGATATATATTTTTTTCTTAATCTGTGACATACGTAGGATTCAGCAGCATTGCGCAGCCAAAGCAAAAAAACAATCCAATGCTCTCTTTTTTTTTTTTTTTTCATTATTACTTGGTTGTACAATCTACATACTAAAGTAAATAATGGAAACCAAATCTAAATTGACATCTGAAATAGAAAGAAAAGCATTAGAGGCACCGACCATCAGCACAACCAGGCAGTAAACAAAACCATCCCACTTGGTCACATCAAAACGAGCACCACGAAGAGTAGGAGTGTGTTAATCACCACCTGCAAGCTTTCACAACAGGAAGAATTGCGTTTTCCACATCCAGCAGGAACGGAGCAGTAAAATGTTTTCAATTGAGCAAAGTTTGCAATAGTAACAGCCAGAATCCAACTTTATTATACCCAGTCCTTTTGTCCTCTTCCGTCTTGGTTCCTTGTAAATAATAGTGTTGCTCCACATCATCAGTATGCTGTATAAAAATGGCCTGGCTTTGTTCATTCACTCCGCGCACACTTTTGAAGTCACAACTGCCTTGAGGCCGACTGACAAAAGCCTGGCTGCTAGTCTGCACCAATGGTCTCGCCGATCTGTTTGGCAGCTAAAAAGTAAGTCTAGCGTACTTAAACATATACAGTTTCCTATGTAATACAATACTTAGTACATCCACTCCCTTGACAGATAGCTACATATCCCAAAAAAAAACAATAACCGTATTGGTACAAACTCCTTCATAAGTAAACTGTAGTTTTTGTTGCACGCGCCCACATGGTCGATAAAAAGTGCAGATAATATTAAACTCCTCCTTATTGGTCTTAAGTAAAGTAACTATTGCATTTCCCTGTCTTACCCAAGGACACAACATCAGTAAGAAACAGGCTGAAACTGAATTGAAACTGCCAACGTTGTGCTTGCTTCTAAGATGACCATTCTTCCACCTGAGCCCAAAGCGCACATATTGAGTGTTCATCTCAAGCTCAAAATAACAAAGAATGAAAGGTACCAGACTACGTAAGCAAAGAAAATGTAACCCATGTCTCAAACTCCACCTCTAATGGCTGACACCTCCCCATTAACATTTAATTCGCCCATCCACAAGTCCTGTACTTAGCATCCGGCCCATCGAACCAATGATATTCGAGTATGTACTGTCATGTGATTTGTTCAACCTGTATTATATAAAAAGACACGGGATCCCTTTGTGTGGGCCGAAGTCCTGGAAGGGACAGACAACTTTGTATCAGGGAGAGATGAATTCAGGATTTACATTGAATTACACCATTCACTTTGAGACAATACAACTCTGTGATCCGATCGTTATTTCATTTCATGATAACTATTACTGAAGTTTTCCACGACACGCTGCAATAAAAAAAACGTCCGAGGCCCTTTCCACTTCCTGTTTCCACCCCTGCTCCGGCTGTGGACTGTGCAGAAATCGCAGTTTGATGCAAGAAAAATGACTCAAAACTACACGAATCCTTGACAGAAAACTCTGAAACTCAGTGGGGAGTGAATCATATACATTCTCACTAGAACCGCTTAGCCAAAAGTAGCTTTACTGTCACTTATAAGAGTATATTTGATTGATTCATTACTTCCCCGTTCTCCGCGGCAAACTTTTCTCCACTGTTTTCTATATATATCTATATTGATTTAAATAAATTATTGCGCAATGTGAACTTAAATGAATTAACTTTTTTCCCTCCACCAAAATACCCTGATTTCCTCTTCAAGGGGTGGCGAGCAACCCTGGTAGGACTATTCTTTTTTTTTTTTTTTTACAGGGTACGGACACCCTAAATTGATGGATTTGTTTTTCCTCCACTTGGATTATATGTTTTTTCCCCTTTTTTTCAAAAACTGAATTTCCAAAGACCTTAACTCAAAGGGATAAGAACTGAACTTTCAAACGCTGGAACAACCTCTAGTTGTTTTGAAGATTTATTTATTTGTTGTTTGTTCTATTTAATACAATTATCATTTAACCATATTTCTGTGTTTGTGTTTTCATCCACCACAAGCTCCTGTAGCGAATCTGGATTTTTCTGTTATGGTTATATATGCGATCCTTTGCAATAACAGCCATAATAACTCTTTAAATTAGCGTTACAAAAACAAACCAATTTTGTCTAGCAACTACTAAAACATGCAAATGAATTTTTAAAAAAAACTAAAAATATATATATTTTACGCAACCAAGAACCAACAGCGATAATGATCTGGAACTATATTCTGAGCTCTGACAAGTATGCTAATGAGCTGCCAAAAATCTTCCCCCTAAATTCTTTTCCTGTGCCATGAGAAAAAAATGTGCCGCACTATCAGGCTACATTTCCAACATGCTTTGAATCCACTCATCATACGACATTCCTCATCTCCTCCGAGGGGATGTCATTTGCATAACACTGTCCAATACATCACACATACAGTGAATTGGATGGTGTGCGCTGTGACATGAACGTACGGCTCGATGTTAGCGCACACTCCCGGACACACGGACACGAAATTGATGGACTCTTGGAAGCACATCAGCCGTGAGAGAATATGATTACCGTTCTTAACCTTGTGACCTTTGAACTTTATCCCCGGGCACAGTATGACTTATTGATAATAGCGGGTTGGATTCATTTTTTTGTAAAAATTGAACTGTGGAATGGACTGGCTACAAAAGAAATCTAGAAGTCTAATTTTATTTATGAAAGCGTAGCATAAGTGATCATTATAAGAGGAAATATAAGTGACAATAGTTCCAATCCGTGCCTTACAAATAGACAAAACTATAATGCAGAAGACACTGGCTATGATAAGGAACATGATGTAAATGCCAAAGCAATTACGTCAAATGCTGCTCAGATTTGTCACAAGCAGCAAACAGTAAGACCGATCATAATTTCTCTGGTTATTTTCTTCTTCAGAGGTTGTCGAAGCCCATTATGTTTCCATTTCCTCTCCATTTACTAACGTCATGCGCTCATTGGACAGCCCTAATGTAGTTTTTTTAATACAATTATGTGCAATTGTAAGAGTGCAAAAACATAACCTTTAAGGCTCATTTACACTTACCATAGTTACCATAGCTTAATTTATTCTTCCAACCGTTTCTAATGTTGCGGTAAATGGTTTCTGGTAAATGACCACCAGAGAGAATTCAAGGTCGGGTAGAGGATTGACCAACACAAAAGAAAAAAGCAACAAGAAAACAAACATAGCAGCGCCCACGGCACGCATCTGTTAGAAAAGAGCCAAGAAAATAAGGTTAGAAAATCTTTATTAGTTTTGCAGCCTGTTCAAGTTACTTTTTAAAAGGTTGAGCTTCCACTGTTGCACTGTGTTCACTACTGTCCCAAGTGGTCAGCTAATGACAGCTCTGTTGCTAAGCATCCATAAGCTGAGAACATACAAATCACATATGGAACAAATGACAAACAAAACAACATAGAGGACGGATAGAAGCCACTGTGCGTATCTTAATGCTTCTGGAATGTAGAGCATAAATGAGCCTTTAGTGTTGCTATGGTTTCAAATAACGGCAGGGCCAACATTAGATAAGAATGTTTACTTAAAGATCCTGTTTTAGTTGGAACCGTTAGCCCCATTTACTCTTTGCTGAAAACACAGAAACAACTGTCTGCCCCCCAATCTCCACCAAAATCACATGT
Source organism: Chaenogobius annularis (assembly GCA_015082035.1). Taxonomy (NCBI): domain Eukaryota; kingdom Metazoa; phylum Chordata; class Actinopteri; order Gobiiformes; family Gobiidae; genus Chaenogobius; species Chaenogobius annularis. The sequence continues at coordinate 1,987,073 of BJKM01000063.1, read as the reverse complement.
CTGGGAAAGTTTCATGCAGTTTTTCCCATGATTCTTAGTGGACTATGTGCCAGGTTGGACGAAAAGAGGTGATCCTGTTAGTAGCCTCTGTATCAACTACTGGTAATTCCATACAAAATGCTTTGTAAAAGGATTATTATATGTTACAGTCTTAATTTTTAGCTGCTTCTACCATATATTAAAATCAGGTACAGACCCTTTAAAGGAGAAATATAATTTAAACAAAAATCATTAATCTTGATAATTGTTCAAAAAATTAAGACTCCAAGTGGGTACTAATATTTCCTTTTATTATTATATATATATATATATATATAATATATATATATATATATATATATATATATATATATATATATATATAAATATATATATATATATATACACATCACACACACATCACACACACACATACATACATACACAGAGAGATAATGGATAGATATAAAGGGAAAAAAACAAAATTACGGGGGGAGCCAAATTGGGTATTTTAGAGTAAGCGGCACACAAGGAAAGAAAAGCCCAAGGTCCAAGTCACAATCACAAAACTTCTCAAAAATGGTAATGAAAATCGCTGTTGACAGTGAAATGTTACTATGAAGTGGTGGTGCTTATCAGTTCTGCAGTTTTAAAGGAAAGTCAATGACCTTTTATATTACTTCGTTTTTTCAGTTTAGTCCTGGATTAGATTACTTTAGGTGGATAGGAAAATAGTCTTGGAGCACAGACTATTTGGACACACAGGGGCCACACAGAAAAATACACTTAGGACAGTATTAACAGTGACACAGACACCAGAATTAGTGTAAACGCTACGTCCATAAAAATCACTTTGCGCTAACTGGCCTGCTTTAGGAGGGCTGTTCTAGGGACAAATGAGTTTACACCTATCTTTTCCTTTTTTTTAAATTATTTTTAATGATACTACAGATTTTTTGCATTATTTGCGTTAAGTTACAAAAAAAAAAATATAATTGATTATATAGTACATTATAGTAGGCTCTATCCAGTAAAATATAAAAGTACAAAGTCAGGAATCCTTCCCACAAAAAATGTGATAACTTTTTTTAAAATTGCCAGCAATTCCAGTGGGTTTGTTTGTATGGTCAATTCTTTAAGTAGTTTTTTTGTTTTTAGAACACAACTACAACTAGCAATCTTTAATTTATCTTACTTTGTCTTGGACAATGCTGCGGGGAAAAACGCTTACAATTACTTTATGGGAGTTGTACTTATAGGGAGGCTGCTTGCATTTGGGGCTGGCGCAGCAGATATGTTTTGTTTCCCTTCATCTTTTTTTTATTTCTATCAACAGCTCGATAACAATGTGGATCAGTCACACAGGGTGAAAGCACTGACGCAAATTCAAAGATACGTTGGCTCTCACAGCATGAGAGTGACAGCTCCCCACTGATTCCCGCCTTTCAAATGTTACAAAAAAAAAAGAAGTGTCTTTGGCTCCATTCATTATCACATCGCTTGTCAGTACTTGGGACAACCTTTCAGTCTTTGCCATTGTTGTGTGGGTGGTGTGTGTGGTGTGTTTGTTTGTACATCCCAGCCGTGGGACCTGAAACAGTTGCCTGAAACAGTCGTCGGCACTCTCAGCATATGTGATAGACTAATAGCAGGAGGTGCATATATGTGACACTGCCCTGGGTATAAAAACAACTCTGCTCGAGAATATGAAGAACACATTCTCCTATATTGAAATTTAGCTTTTTCATAACCTTTAATGCTAGCTTTTCCTTTAAGTGGAGGTTTTTGTGTTAGGTGAGTTATAGAGATGATAAGTAGGCCAGCGGTTTGTTCTGTTTGCTAATCCCAAACTAGAACAAATGGGGGAGTTGATATCAAGGACATTAAAGAAATATATTCAAGGACATATGACAATGAAACTTGTGGCTTACTGTATGCTTGGTTGATGTGTATCTAAAGCGTGACAGACAGGTTATCACCCTTTTTGTAATGGGATCAACAACAAATACGCCCCCCAAAGTTGAGGAAGAAAGAATCGAGGTGTAAAAACAAACCTCTTTCAATTTCATCAATATTTACATTTACTCAATTTTTCAATTTTTCTGACATTATTTTCGACATATATATTAACAAATTAAGGTATAGCAGGCCCTTTTTTACAGTACTGGGGTGTTATAAAGTTTTTACATGGTTGTGCAACAGCTTTACTGTTTACCTTATGTTTGCTCTGTCCAATAAGCTGTAGCATTATGAACTTCACCTAATAGTCAAACTGACTGTCATTAGCGATGTGATGAAGGGATTTTTTTATTCAATCTGATATCAAATACACATAGGTAAATACAATAAAATTCCTGAATACCAAATAGTGAGTTTTGCACTAAAATGATTGAAACTTGAACTAATGAGCGTTGAGCCTCTGATTGAACACCGTGCATATGAAAAGTAAATATGAAAACCTCAATATATACATTATTAGAAAAATGATGAGGATGGCCACCCGTGGACGTCGGACTTTTCTTTATTTGTTTTTTTTTACCATCTGTTTCTCAAGCTGCTGATATGACACAAAAAAGAAAGGTTACCCACACTTTTCCAGTCAATCAACTCTGGGATAATAGGGTCAGTGGCTCTCCAGTAACAAAAGAAAAAATACTAAACATAAAAAACAAATAAAAATAGACATTCAATAACCTTGACTCAGACTTAAGAGTTCACCTCTTTGAATCCATCTTGTTAGAGACTCAGATTTGTTTTGTAGTCCCCCCAGTGGTTTAATGGCCAATCACATGGATTTAGGCCCAATAAAACATGAGCATAAGGGTGTTTTGTACATCTGTGGTGAGAAAGAGGACTTGCTTTTCTTCAGCTGTTGTGACACTTCCAATCAGCGTGAGTTTTTTTTTTTTTTACATCCCAACAGCTTTTCGAAAATGAGACTTTTACAGATTGATTCATGTGGGAACTCAATTCAGAGTTAGACAATACTCTTGGCGTGGATTCTGCAAGCATTTTTTTTATTACAAAGTCCTAAATCTAATTTGGATTAAATTAGATTCAGCTTTTAAAGAGAATGTCAAAATACAACAAATGCCCAAACTAGTGTCAATCAGACCATTCCCCAGGCATCCAACTTTACTGCTTCTATATATTTCCAAAGACAAGCAGGTCTTCAAATCTGAATATTTCTGTGCAGGTTGTTTCCACTTATCAAGTAAATGAGACATAAAAAAGTGCTGTTTGCACTCGGCTGGGGGCTAATGAATTGGGCTAACTAAAGTAGGTACCTCGAAGTCTGTCAGTATTGAATATCCCATATTCCCATCCTTCCATACACTCTCATTTCTCTAGGAAATATTTAGAATCTAGTTTTCTTATAAATATTATTATATAATATATATTATATTATATATATAATATATATAATATTTATGTTCTCCACTTGAATACGTATTTGAAAAGATTCCTCACTAAAAATACACATGGTCATGCAGTTGTGTTTGTCAAAGCTTCTTGACACTTGGTATTAATAGTGTAAGAGGAAAGCAGCAGATTGGATAACTTTTCAGGCTAAAACAGTTGTATATTGGGCAGCTGCTTTAAACACTCGACTCACGGAAATGCTCGTTCTGCATAAGATTAACACAGTTTTGGCATGTTTATGGAATGTCTTAGGAGTGCGGAATCCCTCAATGAATATAGGTTGGCAGAAAGAGAAAATACAAACAGCTCTTAACTTCAACTCCAACAACATACATATCAGTGGCATGCGGTAACTTTTATGGCTGGACAAGCAGACCTGGGGTGTTCATCAATGTATAGTAGATAATAGAAAAGTGAAAAATTAATAAATAAATAAAAATTACACAAGAGTGGACTTTGAACTCAGATCTCCCTCATGAAGGGCAAACCCCTATCCTACTGAGCTACCATTCTGTACCATATGGAAGTGCAAAATTGATAAATAAGGTGACTTCATCGACCAATTCATTACCCAAATTAGCATTCTGTATTGTCAAATTACTTCCTGTATTTCTAACTAACGTCTAATCATTACAAACATAGAGCAGAGCCTTAGCTACAAACAAAGACTTGTCTCTAAAAGACTGTTTTTAAGTCAGTTTGTTGAAACTTGGCGCTGCTGTTGCTTCACTTCTCCTCGCACATACTCGGGTAGGCTAAAACCTGCAAACATCCTTGATTCCCACACAGGTTTATTCAGCTTAAGAATAGATCCATGGGTTTGAGGCTGTATGGTCCTTAGAGCGCATGCGCAGACCTCTAAAAGAAGCTGCTGTTTGCTCTGGTTCTAAAAGCTCATGTTAGAGAGCGGAGCATGAACGGGCCTCTGAACATGGCCACAGACTGCGCCGCTTTGGGAAAAGTAGAACCAAGCTTCCCGCACAGTAATACCCAGCGGCCTTTAGAGGCCACTAAAAGACCCTGTGAGTTCAGCCAAGCTTCAGCAGCAGAAGTGACGGGAAAACAGGATTATTTAGATATTTTAGAACAATTCATATATAGTTGTGACACATGGTATTTTAGATATTAATGGCCAATCACTGATTGCCTTGATTGCCCTGACTGTACGCCACTGATACTTATACAATTTTATACAAATTAATGCAGACCATGAAGTCATCTCTTTCTGATCTTTATTGTGAAGATGTCTCAGCTCAGTAAACGCTGTACGACTGACACTGTGTTCCTCTCTAGCTGACTAATTGAAGCGGCTTGATTGTAATTACACCCACGGATACAGCTATCACTGTGAGGCAGCTGAGACTGTACAGGTCAGATATATTGTCAGCAGAGGAATGCTGATTAATGTCTTGATTATGATGCACACTGCTGCTATAATTGCTTTATGCAAACATAGTCTAGCATTAGTGTGTGCCATAAAAAAAAACAAACACAGGATCAAATCAAGTAATAGGACCAGTTCAGAATCAGAATCAGAATCAGAATCAGAAAGAGTTTATTGCCATTGTCAATGAACAAAATTCAAAAACGTAGGAACTTGTCTCGGCCTTAAGGTGCAACATAAAACACTGAGTAATAATAAAACAACATATATTCAATCAAAAAAGGGCATGCATTAGGAAACAATTTAAAATTACTATACAATAAAAATAAAAAATAGGCATTTCTATGTACACAAGTTTACAGTTATGTTTAAAGTTATAGTGCAGAAAGTGACAGTGCAGTGAGTGATGAATATTGCAGTTAAAGTGACAGGTGTTTTCAAGTGTTCATGAGTCCAACGGCAGAGGGAAAGAAACTATTCTTGTGGCGGGAGGTTCTGGTCCGGATGGACCGTAGCCTCCTGCCTGAGGGGAGTGGTTCAAACAGACCATGTCCAGGGTGAGAAGGGTCAGCTGTGATCCGACCTGCTCGTCCCAGAGCCCTGGAGACGTACAGGTCCTGCAGAGATGGAAGTCTGCAGCCGATCACCTTCTCAGCAGAGAGCGCACAATGCGCTGTAGTCTCTGTTTGTCCCTGGCTGTGGCTCCAGCGTACCACACGGTGATGGAGGAGGTGAGGATGGACTCAATGATGGCCGTGTAGAACTGCACCGTCATCTGCGCTGGCAGCTTGGCTTTCCTCAGCTGCCGCAGAAAGTACATCCTCTGCTGGGCCTTCTTGATGAGGGAGCTGATGGAGGGCTCCCACTTGAGGTCCTGGGTGATGGTGGTGCCCAGGAAGCGGAAGGAGTCCACGGTGGTGATGGGGGAGTCTGTCATGATGAGGGGGGCTGGGGGGCTGTGGCTTTCCTGAAGTCCACGATCATCTCCACTGTCTTCTGGGCGTTGAACTCCAGATTGTTACCGCTGCACCAGGACACCAGCCGGTCCACCTCCCTCCTGTAGACGGACTCATCCCCGTCCGAGATGAGCCCGATGAGGGTGGTGTCGTCCGCAAACTTGATGAGTTTTACGGAGTCGTGGCTGGAGGTGCAGCAGTTTGTGTACAGGGAGAAGAGCAGAGGAGAAAGTACACAGCCCTGTGGAGCTCCTGTGCTGATAGTCCGAGTGTCTGAGACATTCTTCCCCAGCCGCACGCACTGCCTCCGATCCGTCAGGAAGTCAGTGATCCACCTGCAGGTGGAGTCAGGCACGTTGAGCTGGGAGAGCTTGTCCTGGAGCAGAGCAGGGAGGATGGTGTTGAACGCAGAGCTGAAGTCCACAAACAGGATCCTGGCGTAGGTTCCCGGGGAGTCCAGATGCTGCAGGATGAAGTGGAGTGCCAGGTTGATGGTGTCGTCCACAGACCTGTTGGCTCTGTAGGCGAACTGCAGGGGGTCCAGCAGGGAGGAGGTGAAGGACTTGAGGTGGGGCAGGACCAGGCGTTCAAATGACTTCATGACTACAGACGTCAGCGCCACAGGCCTGTAGTCATTAAGTCCAGTGATCCGGGGCTTCTTGGGGACAGGGACAATGATGGCAGACTTGAAGCAGGCTGGGACATGGCATGACCCCAGGGAGGTGTTAAAAATGTCTGTGAAGACGGGGGTTAACTCTCGTGCGCAATGTCTTAATGTAGCGGCAGAGACGCCGTCTGGTCCAGCAGCTTTTCGGGGGTTGGATTTCCGAAATAGCCTGTGAACATCCTGTTCCTGAACTGAGAGGGTGGTGGGGGAGGTGGGGGTGACCAGGTTTGGGTTGGCGGAGGTGGCCACCGTGGGGGAGGGGGTGGTCACATCAAACCTGGAGTAGAAGGTGTTAAGTTGCTCAGCCAGTTTTCGATTGTCTGCAGCAGGGGGGGCTCGGGGCTTGTGGTTGGTAAGGAGCCGGAGCCCCCTCCACACGGAGGCGGGGTTGTTGTCAGAGAACTGCTGCTTCAGACGCGTATTGTACTGTGATCTCGCTCGAGAAACCTCTTTGCTAAATCCATACTTTGCGTCTTTGTAGCGCCCCCTGTCACCAGCCCTGTGCGCTGCCTCCTTCTGCTGCCTTAACTGCCTCAGTTTTGGAGTGAACCAGGGTTTGTCATTGTTGAAAGTGACTTTGGTTTGTGTTGGTATGATGCTGTCCTCACAGAATCGAATGTATGACGTCACAGTGTCCGTGTACTCATCCAAACTATCTGTGGCAGCTCTGAAAACCTCCCAGTCTGTAATGTCCAAACACGCACGTAGCTCCTCCACTGCCTCATTGGTCCACTTCTTAGAGGTCCTCACTGCAGGTTTTGAGAGCTTCAGTCTCTGCCTGTACGTGGGGATCAGGTGAACCATGGCGTGATCTGAGAAGCCGAGAGCAGCGCGAGCCACGGCGCGGAAGGCGTTACTGACTGTTGTGTAACAGTGATCCAGCGTGTTCTGCTCTCTGGTCGGGACTTTAATAAACTGTCTGTATTTTGGTAGTTCGTGGCTGAGATTCCCCTTGTTAAAATCCCCCAGGATAATACACAAGGAGTCCGGGAAGGTCCGCTCCACACTCAGAATCTGGTCCGCGAGCGCGCGCTGTGCCACGTGCACGTTTGCGCTCATCTTCATCAACACTTGATTAATTATTAAATTATATTTATTCACACCACATTACTCAAATAAAATACTAAGGGTTTGGAATTAAACAAGGCTTATTATTTCAAAGCACTTAATGTATTTCCCAGATCCAATCCAATGTTTCTACTTACTAGATCTTAAATTATTCATTTTTTTATCTTATCTCTCAATTACCATTACCATTTTTATAAATAGTAAAAGCATTAGTGCAATAAAACACTATAATAACATGGTGATACTCTTACAGTGGCTTGCAACAGTATTCGTACCCCTGGAACTTTTACACATTTTGTAACATCTCAACCCAAAAGTTGAATAAATAGTTTGGGCGTTTTTTTGAGGCAGCACAAAGTGGCACAGAATTGTGAAGTGAAAGGAAATGATGATTTCCAGATAAAAAAATGTAAATAAAAAATTAAAACTAGTGCAGCGTTAAAAGGTATTCAGGCCCCCTGAGTCAATACTTTATGGTACGGCTTCTCTGGAATTAGAAAAGTATTTTGGGGTATGTCTTTAGCAGCTTTACACACATTTTTGCCCATTCTTCTTTGCAAAAGAGCTCAAACTCAGTCAGATTTGATGGAGAGAGTTTTTGAACAGCAGTTTTAAGATCTTCCCACAGATTGTAGATTATATTTAGGTCTGGACTTTGACTGAGCCATTCTAACACATGAATATGTTTTGTTTTAAACCATTCTATTGTAGCTCTGGCTTTATGTCTAGAGTCATTGTCCTGCTAAAGGTGAACCTTGGCCCCAGTCTCCCCCCCAGTCTTTTGCAGACAGGTTTTCTTCAAAGATTGTCCTGTATTTGGCTCCATCCATCTTCCCATCAGCCCTGAGCAGCTTCCTTGTGCGTGCTGAAGAAAAGTAGCCCCACAGTATGATGCTTCCACCACCATCTTTGACAGTGGGGATGGTGTGTTCAGAGTCATGTGCCGTGTTAGTTTTCACCACACATAGCGTTTTGTTCAATTTTGGGCTTATCAGACCAGAGCTCCCTCTTCCACATGTTTGCTGAGTCCCCCACATGGCTTTTGGCAAACTGCAAATGGGACTTCTTATGGCTGTTTTTCTACAATGTCTTCTTCTTGCCACTCTTCTATAAAGGCCAGATTTGTGTAGTGCACGAGCAGCACGACTAATAGGTGTCCTGTGGATAGAGTCCCTGTCCATCTGCATCTCTGCAGCTCCTCCAGAGTTACCATGGGCCTCTCAGCTGCATCTCTGATCAGTGCTCTGCTTGTTTGGCATGTACGTTTTGGTGGACGGCCATGTCTTAGTAGGTTTGTAGTTGTGTCATACTCTTTACATTTATGGATCATGGAATGAACAATGCTCTGTGAGAT